>JBCNYH010000021.1:7497271-7512429 GCA_039654325.1 Tandanus tandanus
ATATATATATATATATATATATATATATATATATATATTTCACCAAAATCCAAAGCAATACCATATCAGGAACATTAGAACTTTTCCATCCAATACACCATGACAGTTTGTTTCCCCTGCAGATCATCCAATCCGATTTTTAGATATAATAATATAGATATTAATATTATTCTTTGATGTGAATCTGCACTTGCGTAACGCGAGCCGAACGAACAAAACTGACTGGTCACGTATTGTGCGCGTGGCTCAACGTGAAGCAAGTACAGGTGGATCCATGCTGGAGTCCTTCTCGAGGGTTCCAGGTGTTCAGGTAACACCATTCAGAGGGACCGCACCTGCTGCCATCCACTGCACCGTGCACCTCTCCATGTCGGACCTGTAATAAAAGAAACAAGACAGTTTGAAACACTTCGAAATGGCACTGAGGACTAATAGTGACTTTATTTCTATTACCTGACTGTCCTTTAGGGGGCAAGGATATAATGCAGTACGGAAGAGGAGGCTAAAAAGTAAGCTGGAAGTTGGAGTCCGCAGGGAGTCTAATGAGTCCTTCCTTCCTTCCATCCACGCCGGTAATGAAAAGTGACCCAAAGCGCCAAACACCGGATTTTTATACCAGTCATCATCCCCCACCCACCTTCCCCGACTTCCGTTGACTGACTGGTGAAGTCTGGCTACGTCCTAAACCACACATAGTCTCCCCTCCAGGTCTAACAGCTAGTGTAGTCACCTGGACCATTCCAGCTGGCTGCAGACTTTGCCTGGTAGGAGTTTTGAACGGAGCCCCTTGAGCTCACCAAAGGGCGGAGTCAGTACTTCTAGGCCCCTGGGTGTGGCTTTGGGGTCCCGTTTGGCTCGTGGATGCTGACAGGTCCGGTACTCACCTCACCGTTCAATGCAAAGCAGCTTTCCGTCCCGTGCGGTTTCTCGGTGTGATAAGGTGAATGTAAGGTCTTGTGCGTGAATGGGGGATAAGTGAAAGGTTAGTGGGCGGAGAACGAAAAAGGGAGTGATAAGTAGATCTTAATTTGCAAAGAGTTTGCATGAAGCCGACAGGTGTGTTTCACTTCCATACTTCCCTTATACTAACTGTAGGAGAGAGAGAGAGAGAGACAGAGAGAGAGTGAGAGAGAGAGAGACAGAGAGAAAGAGAGAGAGAGAGAGAGAGACAGAGAGAGAGACAGACAGACAGAGAGAGAGACAGACAGAGAGAGAGTGAGGGGGAGACAGAGAGAGAGACAGACAGAGAGAGAGAGAGAGGGAGAGACAGAGAGAGAGAGACAGAAAGAGAGACAGAGAGAGAAAGAGATACACAGAGAGACACAGAGAGAGAGAGACAGAGAGAGACAGACAGAGAGAGAGAGAAACAGACAGAGAGACAGAGAGAGAGAGAGACAGACAGAGAGAGAGAGAAACAGAGAGAGAGAGAGGGAGAGAGAGACAGAGAGAGAGAGACAGAGAAAGAAAGAGAGCGCCACCTTTCGGTAAATTAGTGCAAAGTGCACTTTTCATACTGTACAATTAATTTTATTTACCTTTCAGACCTTTTTAATCAAAATCTCTTTAAATACACAATTTAAATTACCAAAGCCTTTGATTAGCCCTTTCTTGCATTGAAATTATTGCATTGAAAAAAGATTTTTTTATTTATTCTTCATCATCCTCATCTTCTTCTTCTTCTTCTTCTGCTTGGGGGCAGGAGCCTAAGCAGTGAGGTCCAGATGTCCCTTTCCGGGGGGACACCGAGGCGTTCCCAGTCCAGCCGAGAGACAAAGTCTGTCCAGCAAGTTCTGGGTCACCCCGGGGTCTCATCCCGGTTGGACATGCCCGAAACACCACATCTTTATCCCGAGTCCCCCCTGGATGTCTGAGCTCCTCACCCTATCTCTAAAGCTGAGCCCAGACACCCTCCAAAGGAAATACATTTCCATCCATTCAGCCATCTATTAACTGTTCTCTGTCAGGGTAGCAGGGAAAGCCGGAGTCAATCCCAGCTGATTTCCAGTGAAAAGTAGGGTACATCTTGAACAGGTTGCCAGTCTATTGCAGGGGAGGAATTTAGCAAAACTAAGCTACTGGCCAGCAGGACTAGTGAAATTATGACACTACTAGTCCTCCTTCATATTTACTGGTCAGGAACACTATATCTTCTTTACCTATTGGATTTGTCAGGTCGCCAGCAGCTAATAATGACCTGCTAGCTAATTTCACTCGCCCTACAGATGTTTGACTTGCCATGGGCCAGTGGACTAGTGTTAATTTCCACCCCTGCTATTGTAGGGCTAACGCAAAGTCAAACAACCATTCATGTTCACATTTACAGCCAATGGGCAATTTAGAGTATGTATTTAGTCTGTGGGAGGAAACCAGAGTACCCAGAAGAAACCATTTACATTTGAATTTACAGCATGTGGTAGGCACTCTTATCTAAAGCAAATTGCATTTTTTAAAATCTCATTTATACAACTGAGCAGTTGAGGGTTCGGGGCCTTGCCCAGGGGCCAACAGTGGCGGCTTAGACGGCACAGCACACCTGAGCAAAGAAAACTCCTTAGCAGCTAAGGGGTTCCTATCTAGAACCTTCTTAATCCCCTTTCACCCATACGATCCAGCCACAGTGACCACCACACCTCCTGATTTGTTTGCAGTGATGAACGTACAATAGTCTTCTGAGGTCATCATCAGATCACCAATCCTCTCCAACATCTCCAACTTCATGTAAATCGATTACGGGGAAAAAACGTGTTGAAAGGTACCTCCGAAAATACAGAATGGAGAAATAATGCAGCGCTCATTAACTGGATGTCCAAAAATTCTATAGAACGCCAGAAAAGATCAACATTTGAAAAATGGTCCTGGAGACAGAGAGCCATCATCATGTTCTCCTCCATCACCAAGCCATCCTTCATCATGCAGCCCGTCAACTCTCCAATTTTATCTCATGTGGGCTTTTATTTTTATCAGTGTTCACTAACTAAAAATCAAGCATGGGGGTGTAGTGGTTAGCACGTCCGCCTGACAGCAAGAAGGTCCTGGGTTCGAATCCCCGGCTCAGCAAGGGTGCTGCTGTGTGGAGATCTCCTCATGCTTGTGTGGGTGTCCTCTGGGTATTCCGGTTTCCTCCAATAGTCCAAAGACTTTAGGCTAACTGGCTGTTCCAATTTGACCCTAGGTGTGAGGGTTATGGTTGTGTGTTTGTTGGCACGAGCTGTTCAGGGTGAACCCCGCTTCACCTAGAGTCGGCTGAGATAGGCTTCAGCCTCTCCATGACCCTTGTAGGATTAAGTGTTTGGGCAATTAAATGAATGAATGAATGAATTACTTTTTTAGGCCAAGTTCAAGTCCCAGGATTCAACTTTTAAAAATCTGAATAAACATCTGGCATATGAAGGAAAAGCAATCCATTTCGTCTAAAAGCTAGATAATAAAATTAAAAATAATTTTTAAAATCTTTTCCTATTTCTATCTCAGAGACTCAAAACAACAGTACTAGAAATCCACAAGCTTTTAAATTGTAAAATTTATTGAAAAAGATTTTCTTCCTTACAAATCCTACTTCTCTACAGCTGTTCACACCCACACAGATGTACTAAACATCTGCTTTTTCATTTTACTTTTAAGAAGCTAATTAACATCAATTAACATCCTTCTTCCAATTACTTCATTTTACCTTCTTGCTAACACACTCTGTTTAAACACTAGGTGGCAGCACCAATCTATTAATTCCTCCATTATACATATCAAAGGCAAAAGTTTGTTTGGGAAAATGTGTCCTGTACCCACTTTAATAAATACACTTCATGTAATACCTTGCACTTTCGAGTCCCGTGCTCGGCGAGGGCGCTTCTGTGTGAAGTTTGCATGTTCTCCCTGTGCTTATGTGGGTTTCCTCCGGGTACTCTGGTTTCCTCCTACAGTCCAAAGACATGCACATTAGGCTAATTGGCTGTTTCAAATTGGCCCTAGATGGGAGTGTGAGTGTAAATGGTTTTGTGTGTGTTGGCTCTGTGATGGTTTGGTGAGCTGTTCAGGGTGTACCCTGCCTTCATCCAACCCCCTCGTGACCCTAGTGGGATTAAGCGGTTCACCAAATGAGCGTATCTGATATAAGTGGATAAATACCTCATAAAAGGACTTCTAGTCTGGTTAAGTAGCATGTCTTAGGTGAGGCAGTGCTGTTGTGGTTTTTAATAAGCTCTAGTCTCTGGCGGTGTACCCATATGGTGTATCAACATGGTGGCAGTAAGAGTACACAGTGTTTAAAATCCTCAGCAATACTGCTGCACCTAAAACTAATTCACACACCATCATATCAGCATGACTGCGTCGCACCTGATCAACCATGCAAATAATATCTTGTCAGTGGTGGCCTATTGTCGGTCCCTTCCCACTGATTTACAAGGTGACAAACTGCACATGGTAACAGATGGACTATCGCAGTAAGTCCCTTTTTCCAAGCCTCAAGTTTCTGAGCTGTAAGTCCAGTTCAAGCCTCATGCCTTTAATCATGCTTATTAGATACCTGCAGGTGGCGTCTCTTAAAATGAGCTCACGAGACCAACACAACCATTCACACTCACACTCACACCTAGGTTCAATTTGGAACAGCCACTTAGCCTAATGTGCATGTCTTTGGACTGTAGGAGAAAACCGGAGTACCCAGAGGAAACCCACACAAGCACGGGGAGAGCATGCAAACTCCACACAGAAATGTCCGAACCCAGGACCTCCTTGCTGTGAGGCGGGTGTGCTAACCACTCAGCCACCATGACGCCCTCGTTCATTTGTCAAACGGCTTAATTTTATTAGGGCCACGGGAAGCTGAAGCTTATCTCAACAGACATTGGGCGAAGGTGTTATACAGCCTGAACAGCTCGCCAGACCACTGCAGGGCCAACACACACACACAACCATTCACATTCACAGGAGCAATTTGGAAAAGTAAATTAACCTAATGTGCATTTCTTTGGACTGTAGGAGGAAACTGGAGTACTCAGAGAAAACCCATGCAAGCACAGGGTAAAACATGCAGAAGGCACCCATCAAGCGCAGGACTCGAACCCAGGACTTTCTAGCTGTGAAGGGAGATACTACCCACCATGTAAATTTAATCCACAAATAACTTTACCTTACATTACATTACCTGTAGTCCCCTATTCAAGATACCACTTCACCCAAAGCAGTGTTAGTATGTTCCTGTTTCCACAAACCAGACCTGAGACAAGAAACCAAAGTTCAAGAACGCGGATGTTTGCCTAAATATGATCATAAGTCTTCGCCAAATTCACTAAACAAAGTGTAGTTAATTAATACACAGCGATTAATACCACAGTGCCGGTCAAAAGCAAAGACCTGGTCTATTGTTCCATGGCCTGGGAGGAACCCTCCCTAAATCCCTGGTGCCTCCTTAATTCTTGGTTCAATTATCAGTGTCCTCTCCAGAACTCTGGTGCAGATGCCTCTTGACAGAAATGCGATCCCCCCCTTCTCCAAAACACCGCCACCAAAAACAACATGTTTAAAGATAGGGCCAAACTTCACCCACCCAAAACTCCAAAAACGTCTGGCTAACATAGTAACTTTAGGACCTGGTCTCTAGTGATGGGCCCAAGTAACTCTTGGGGGCAGCCGTAGCCTAATGATTAGAAAAGTGGCTTTGGGACCGAAAGGTTGCTGGTTCAATTCCCGAACCAGCAGGAAAAATGTGTGGCGGCGAGGGGAGTGGGTTGCACTTTCCCTTTCTCCACCTTCATGGCTGAAGTGCCCTTGAGCAAGTCGCCTAACCCCCAACTGCTCTCCGGTCGCCCCAATGTGTGGCAGCCCACTGCTCCGAGTGTGTGCTTGGATGGGTTAAATGCAGAGGCAATAATTTCCCTTGAGGGGTTAATACAGTATAACAAAACAAAAAAATAAACTAGGCAGAGTTACCACACTCCTGACCACACCCATGCACAGATTTGCACCATACTTGGTGGGGACGCTACCCTACCGAAGTCCCAGAGGTAAATTGATTTTGGAATGTCAGAGTCAGCAGGCAAGGTCAGAGAAAGGTCAAAAACTATTGAAGATAAACATTTCCCACGTAAAAGTTAAAATTGCTTACATCTGAGAAGCAAAGTGACATTAACCCATAGATGGAATAAGGGAGACTATATACACGCTTTCACATGTTTTCACAATCCCTTGCGGCTTTGAGTGACCCTAAAAAGTCAAAAACAAGGTAAAAAAATTTGAGCGCTAATAACTTTGAAATGGGTGACAATAGACATGCCGTTACTATGGAACACTAATAGGAAGCCATATATGGACTTTCAAATGAGACAATTACATTTGACCTTGAGTGACCTTGAAAGGTCAAACCCCTTTTCAAACGACAGATTTTTTTCCCCGTAATTAGATCATGCTTATACTATTTAACATATCATAAGATTAACACATGTTCTGCATTGCTGAGGTACCCTGCACTGTACGAGTTCCTATCTGGTACTCATCTTTTTTGTTTTTACTTTTGATGATGGTTGTGATGACCCCTCTATGGTGCACATCTTTCTTCGGATATGTTCAGCAGGGGTGGCCCTTGTGGGAGCAGTAAGCATTTAAAGGGGCCCATTCACTATTTAATAACCTATGTGTTTTCACTTCTATTATCAGTTCATTTTGGATGAATATAAAGGGTTCCTGGTGATACCACCCCAGCTGACAAGCTTAGTGTCTCTCATTCACCTGTTTTACATCTTGTTTTTGTTCTGCATCTGTTTACAATAAATATAAAAATAACAAGACAGTGTGGCCAGAGAAACGATCCTGCGTATGCGCAATAACGTGGCAGTGCAACATTGATTGGCAGATAGTGGAAAAGCCCAAGATCAAGTGTTAGGAACCAGAATAAGACATATTACTTCATGAGAAATATAAAAAGGCGATGTTTACTATTATGATAACGCCCGGTGCAGGGTCATTGATCCTTGTGTACAGGAGTAAGAAAATGCTTTCAGAAGGACATTGTGGCCGATTCCGTTTTATTTCCGAGAGATAACACTGTATTTCATGCTTATTTAATATTCCTGGGATGTGAATGGGCCCCTTTAAAGTTAAGTGAAACTGTTACACAGGAATATATGTGTATTTTCATTATCCGGTGGATTTTACTTTCTTTTTCGAAGTTGCAGTCTGATAAAGTCAAAAAACGTTTGATAGTCTGCAGTAACCAGTTTGAAAAGACTGCTGTCTCACTCTCACGAGTGAGCAATTCACAAGAATAGGACATGAATCCATTATTTTGTATAGGGCAAGAGAATGGCAATAATAACAGTATACAGATATTAAACTAACAAATCTGATATAAACTAGTGACCTTCTGAATAAAATAACACAAGGAACACACATCAGGCAAACATTGGCTAGTTTATAGGAACGGATAATATATATCACCGTTCATTCATACGCAAATTACTTCTGTATTTACTGTTGCATACACATGAATGTCGTGCAAATGTCCGAAGCACAGTGTTGCCCTGGTGTGCGGATTAATTCCTTTTTTTTTATGTGCAAAAACACATGTACAATGTATACAAGCTTTTCTTAAGTTTGGGTTTGGATTTCCCTTTAAGGTGACCTAGCCCTATAATTACCAAACCCTACCATTGGCAAGATCTTGATTTACTACCAAAAAAAATTCATGCAACACAAAGACATACAGAAATGACCTTTATTTTAACAATGCTTTAATATTTCAGCAACTGCCAGACTTGTTTTCCAGTCCATCCCATGTAGCATAGGATATTTATCAAACGCCTTCATCTACTTGAAAGTCCTGGTACCCTCCATCACGCGGATCATCATATCACGTGACTTGTACATCAGCCTTTTTTTTTTTTTACACGTCCTTTCTCATCATTAACGAAGGTGGGCGCTACCATAATGCATAATGAAGAGTGCAATTAACAGGATTAACTTCATGGATTCGGAATATTTGCGATGTACTACATCAATGTAGGTACATGATGTTTCTGTGAGGAATTTCATTACATTAACTGGAAGTCGGATAGTAGTGTTTGCGCCTGGTACTCACTGCCCTACATCTTTTTGACCCCCCGCGGGTTGAAGTGAAATGGTACATTCCAAACCGTGCTAGGTAAAGAGCATAGTTATGTGTGGAGAGGAGCAAACAAGTGAAAGATATCTGGGTGGTTAAACGGTTATTTATCTCGTTTTCTGTAGAATGTAGTCAGTTTTAACGTGTAAAATGAACCCTGGATGTGAAAACACGACTGTTCTGTTGCTTTAAATATAAGGAAGGAGCGGCTGTGTCAGCAACTCAGCCTGTTATTTATCGTTTTAAGGTTTTGGTCTTTAGCTCTTCCAGACAGAACCGAGGAGCCAGATTGGGACACCGTCTGAGGCTCGCCAGAGATGATGCAGAATTCGGCGTCGGTGCTAAGCGGCTTCGAAGGACTCAGGCCGAGCGAAGGGGACCTCAGGAGGATGTTTATTCCCTACCACGGTGAGGAACATACACCTAAATCTTTCCTTCAGTCCTCCTAATGTACACCTTGTCTTATAAGTAAAGTAAATGAAGGTATATTAGTTCATGGGAGTGTTATTAAACATAGCACAATGCTTCACAATATTACGGCTAGCTTAACCTTTAAGTCTCTAGTCGTCTAATTAACCTCCAGAGGAAACCTCATGCATTTCCGCCAGGCTTCACCTAAAGGTCAAGTAGCTGTGGAAGAGGACTTCCGGTTAGCGCGCGCACACCTGTACTAACTGCTCAGTCACCCATTTGGCTCGAGCCTGTCTCAGCTGACACTGGGTGAAGACGGGGTACATCCGGAACAGCTCGCCAGCCAACCACACATACGACCATTCGCACTACCATTCAGGGGAACCAGTTACGCTAACGTTCATGTCTTTGGACTGTTGGAGGAAACTGGAGTACCCGGAGGAAACCCACGCAAACACGAGGATAACATGCAGACTCCACACTGAGCCAGGGACTCGAACCCAGGACCTGCTTGCTGTGAGGCGGATGTGCTGACCTCTACGCCACCGTGCCGCCCTCATTCTTTTGTTAAGCGGGGAGGCTGGAGCCTGTCTTAGCCGACACTAAGCGAAGGCTGGGTACACCCTGAACAGCTCGCCAGACCATTGCGCACACAACCATTCACACTCTCACCTTGGGGCTAATTTGAAACAGCCTGTAAGGGGAAACCTATGCAAGTACGGGGAGAACATGCAAACTCTTCATAGAAACACCCTCGCCAAGCCTGGGACTCGAACCCATGATCTTCTTGCTGTGAGGCGGGCGTCAATGCTGTTTTGATGCGTAAATACCAATTTATGGGCGGCATGGTGGCTAGCGCGTCTGCCTCACAGCAGGAAGGTCCTGGGTCCGAGTCCTGGACTCGGCGAGGACGTTTCTGTGTGAAGTTTGCATGCTTGTGTGGGTTTCCTCCAAAGACATGCCAATTAGGGTTCCTGATACCCTAATCTAATCCTGATCTGTTCCAGATTGCCCCTAGGTGTGAGTGGTTGCATGTATTGGTCCTGTGATGGACTGACGAGCTGTTCAGGGTGTACCTCGCCTTCTCCCAAAGTCTGCTGAGTTAGGCTCCTGCCTCCCCACGACCCTAGTAGGATTAAACCCTTCAGCTAATGAACGAAGAGCAAGTTAATAGTAGTCTCAGGTGTAAATTGTGCAGTTTTAGTAGGAAAGCTGCAAGTATTTATTTATTTTAATTTATTTTTTTTGGTAGCTAATTTTTGCAGATCTAACATGTTTATTTATAGTAGTAGTAATAATAATCAAAATAATATAATAGTAAAAGAGAGAAATCTTTTAGTTTCTTTTTATGTTCCTGTATAGTATATACTAAAACAATTCTGCACCACAGGCTTCGTGGATATCTTTGAATATTGTTCTGTCTTGGAGACTAGTGTAATCCTACTGAATATATCAAAGAAATGTAACATTTAAATAAAAATATTTTATTCTAGGGAAATAAAAAACGAAATATACTTTTAATCCAGCCCCATGTATCACAGCCATTGACACCCCTAGAAGTGTACTGTATTAGTCATTTGTCAATTTTGTGGAAATTAGGGCATACAAAAATAAAATGAGCCAAAAAAATTGGTTGACCTTCATATAGCAGGTAATATCTGTAAAAACTGTGCCAGAATAAAAGCCTTTTTTTATTTTATTTTTTTTAATCCAACCACAAATGTAAGGAGCTGTAATAATAGTGGATGATCCATGTTACAGGGCTGCTTGCTCCAATGGTTAGGAAACATGGCACCATGGACTTGAAATAGCTGGAGATTTGAAATGATAACCAGACTGCCTCTGCCAGTGATTTAAAAACATCCCCCAAAATAGTTCAATGACCACAGAATCAAAGTTTTGACACGACTGTCCCAGTCTCCTGCACTAAACCCCAGTGGAAACGTGAAGAGGGCCCTAATCTCTGTAAAGCACAGAAGAAAGATTGTGTTCTGAGGATCCATGCGGCGGGCGGCACGGTGGCTTGGTGGTTCACACACCCGCCTCACAGCAAGAACATCCTGGGTTCCCAGGCTCGGGCATTTCTGTGTGGAGTTTGCATGCTCTGCCCGTGCTTGCATGGGTTTCCTCCGGGTACTCTGGTTTTCTCCTTCAGTCCAAAGACATGCACATTAGGCTAACTGGCTGTTCTAAATTGCCCCTTGGTGAGAGTATGAGAGTGAATTGTTGTGTGTTGACCTGCGATGGCCCTGAGCTGTTCGTGGTGTACCCCATCTTTGCCTGGTGTTGACTGAGACCCTAGTAGGATTAACTGGTTTGGCAGATGAGTGCGGGATCAATGTGGTTATGATGCCAAAGGCAAGTTGTGCTAATTACTAAATATAGGGGTGCGGATAATTGACACACTTTTTTTTTTTGCAGGGAACATTTTTTCTTTAAGATGTCTTAGATTGAATTTATTTCAGTTTAATGTTCAAGCTCTCTTATTTTCCAAGCTCTCTTATTTTAGGTTTTCTAAGCAGTAAATAAGTAAAGTGCTTGTGGAACATATCCTTTGGGATTCAGCCTGCCTCATTCGGTTTTATGGCTTGTTCCCATGTTTTGATAAAATTCCAAACCATTCAGCTTAGGAGGGAGCCTGTTGAAACATGCAGACGGAGAGAACCATGCAAAACATTCCAAAACAAATGGAATGAGGTTAGCTCAATGTCAGCACAACAAACATAGGTCTCCTTGCTTCTCACTTACGTGGGATTTGCTGTAGCTGTGTACTGTAGTTGTGAAGCCGTGGACCTGTGTTTGTTCTGTAAAATTTATACCACTGAGCAGTTGAGGTGACATAGTGGTTCGAACCTCCGCCTCACACCAAGAAGGTCCTGGGCTTGGCGAGGGTGTTTCTGTCCCGAGTTTGCATGTTCTCCCTCTGTGCTTGTGTGTGTTTCCTCTGGGTACTTCGGTTTCCTCCCACTGTCCAAACACATGGTTTTAGGCTAATTAACCTTTCCAGATCACCCCTAGGTGTGAATGGTTGTGTGTTTTGGCTTTGGGGTGGTCTGTCAAGATATACAGGGTGTACCCCACCTTCGCCCAGTGTCGGATGAGATGGGCACCTGCCTCCTCAGTAGGATTGAGCAGTTCAGCAAATGAGTGAGCGAGCAAGCAGTTGAGTTCTCGAGTCGGATCAGTGAGAAGCTAAGCATGTAACTGTTTACCTTTTGATTTGATCGAAGATTAAATATTTTTTTGTACCGCAGTATTTTTGAAAAAAGAAAATAAAAAATTAACATGACCAGCAAGTTCAAGATTTATGTTTTTAATCTTTATCAAATTAAATATTCCTTTCATTATATAAAAATACTTTTAGTTAATTTTCTTAATAATCAACAATGATGATTTACAGTGCATAAAATTGGCCTTTTAAAATATAAATTTTTGAACATTTGTGAAGGCTGTAATCAGATCTAAATATAAATCACCTTCCTTTGTGTGATTTTCTTTTGCTTTTGGTGGTCTGGTTGAAAGATTTCTTGTTGATTCTATTTGTGCAGGCAGTTACCACAAAACTTTCCCATTTTAGAGTTGAGTTCTGTTCTACTTTTTGTAGCCGTGTTACTTCGGCGTTCGGTGATGTCACATACATTTCCTTTTCTTTACTCCTGCAGTCTAAACAATGCAATTACAGCTAGAAAAAAACGAAGACATTGATTTTGATCCCTTTTTGTATTTCCATTGATTTCAATCAGCATGAATGTGTACTGCGAATTGTTGCTGTGTGATGCCTCATCACATGCTTATTATTAGGTGGTCATTTTTTATAGCAACTTAATTACTTTTACAGATGTTCCACACATCATCAAATGTACTCACTCTCTCACTCATTTGCCGAACCGCTTTCTCATACTAGGGTCACAGAGAAGCTGGCGCCTATCTCAGCCACTGGATGAAGGCGGTGTTCACCCTGAAGAGTTTTCCAGACCATCGCAGGGCAAAAACACACACAAGCATTCACTGTCATACTCACACCTAGGGGCAATTTGGAACCGCCAATTAGCCTGGGCATGTCTTTGGACTGTGGGAGGAAACCGGAGTACCTGGAGGAAACCCACACAAGCACTGGGAGAAAGGCTGGGACTTGAACCCAGGACCTTCTTGCTGTGAGGCGGACGTGTTTACTATTTAACCATCATCAGATGTAACAAATGTATATACAGTAAACAGTGAAGTATGACCTGTTGTACAAAGGTAATAACTAAAAAAAAGTATTTGATATTTTTATATCATATTAAAGTTTATTCCTGATGTAATTTGATGGAGCTAGATGTTTGTTTGGGGTTTTTTTTTAACTCTTTAGTTCATTGGTCATGAACAGGGCTGCTGCTAGGCTGCATGACTGTCACTACACACTTGCGCTACATTTGGCATTTGGCCAGACTCCATGCTTGTGACAGATGCTTGTTGTTAGTACATGGCACCCCTTCACCCATCAACCCCAGAACTGATCCTGTCCACAGCCAGAAAGCAACTATTCTTCAGCCAATTTACAACACAACTCATTACCCCCAGAACGCTAGCAAATTAGCTGAACAGCAGTCTGAATGGTCGTAAAAAAAGACGTCTTTTCTTACCGACAAGATCAGCACATATACGTACTAGAGATTGTGTTTTGACTTCATCAGCTCTGTGTGATCGGTTCCCATCGATTCATGTCAGACAACTGAATTAATGGGTCACGTACAGAAAGAGAGGGTCACCAAAACATGTGAGTAGAGGTCGGCGAGTGGCATTGATCCACCTAAACTGAGAGAGGGAATCAAGTTCACATGGAATCAGAGTGCACTTGTACAGTTTATTTAAAACAATTAACTGTAATAGACATTCAGTTTCTATGTAATGGCTAGCAGAGTAGACTGATCACTTATTTGTCAAGCCACTTTATCCTACTAAGGTCGGGAGGAGGCTGGAGCCTATCTCAGCCGACACTGGGCGAAGGCGGGGCACACCCTGAACAGCTTGCCAGACCATCGCAGGCAACACACAACCATTGAAACTCACATTCGCACCTAGTGGCAATTTGGAGCAGCCAATTAGCCTAATGTGCATGTCTTTGGACTGTAGGAGGAAACCGGAGTACCAGAAGGAAACCCACACAAACGCGGGGAGAACATGCAAACTCCACACAAAAACATCCGGGTCCGGGACTTGAACGCAAGACCTTTTTGCTGTGAGGTGGACGTGCGAACCACTACACCACCGTGCAACCTTATTATGTTTACATGTATTTTAAAAGTCTGGTTTTAGGAGTAATTTGTTATCTAACATTATGTGAATATACTGCGGTCACCGTAGTGCTGTTTACGGTTGTGCGAGAAAGTAAGCACACAACTCGGACGCACTGCATCACCGTCTAACCTATCTGTTGAGCGAGGTGTTTGTAGTATTAGCTGATGAATAAATTTGCATCATTCACAAAATGCCCGACTGTCCGTCTGTCCATAGAAGCTCGTAAGCGCAAAACTGCTTGTTGGACTTTATTGGAACTTTACACAGCTGTAATGTACTGCCTGAAGATGTGCATGATAAAATAATCCGGGTCCGAGGTTTTGAAGGGGAGATAATTTGACCATTCGTTCATGTTTCAGGCGGGGGGGTATTCTGTACTGAGTTTACTCACATTTCTGGATAATTTAGGCATCTCATTCTAGATAATGGTGGAGCCGGTGGTGTAACAGTTAGGTTGATGATAGGTTGTGGGTTTGAATCCCTGTTAGATCCCTACTGTTCTAAGACCCCTGGGCAAGGTGTTAACCACAAGTGTACCTCTGTCCACCCAGGAGGAGTTGAACTCCTAGACTAGGGCACCAAGATTTGCTTTGGTCCACCATTTCCTTCTTCAGTTATTCAGAAGCTCCAGGTGAATTATGGGATGCCATAATGCAGCATAGAGTAGTATCTTCACATGCTGTGGATTTAGTAGGTAATCTGTGTAACTTTCGACGACAGTTAAAAGGCATACCGAGTATTTGGACATCCTACATCCCGCTTTTTGTGCACCAATAATAAAGCACTGAGTGTTTGGATGCAGCCTGTGTCTGTGGGCGAAGTTGTATAAAGAATGCTTATGTGATGACTATAATTAGTGCCTCAATGTCTCGGATTTGTTTGCTACTAGCTAAAAGATGATCATTTCTCAGAATGCAGATGCTGCAGATAATTCAAGCCTGAAGTGGCAGTTAAAAAAAAAAAAGAGAGAGAGAGAGAGCTCTCAATGCTACAGAACCCCTCTCTTGCTTTCACATCTCTTAAATAGATCTTTACAGAAATGCTTTCTCAATTTCTTCTTCAATGCCACAGTCCCAGCTGGCTTCACGGCTTACACAAAGGTAGATGATGCGCGTACATAAAGCCTGTGATGTCTATAATCCCTCGAGGTGCTCAGAGGGTGTACCAGAACCTGACTTATGCTTTTAGAAAAGGTCACAACCGTGTTGTGCAAAAAAAAAAACACCTAATCTTCAACACAGTCACCCACCAGAAGGTTATTCAGCAGCCTGGCAGTAACAAGACTGCAGATTATTCAGGGCTGTGTGTGTGTGTGTGTGTGTGTGTGTGTGTGTGTGTGTGTGTGTGTGTGTGTGTGTGTGTGTGTGTGTGT
>JBCNYH010000021.1:7538984-7550528 GCA_039654325.1 Tandanus tandanus
ATGGATAGATGGATGGATGGATGACCTGAGGCATGTAATTGGGAGATGGATGGATGGATGGTCAGAGGCACATAATTGGGGGATGGATAGATGGATGGATGGATGACCTGAGGCATGTAATTGGGAGATGGATGGATGGATGGTCAGAGGCACATAATTAAGAGATGGATGGATGGTCAGAGGCACATAATTGGGAGATGGATGGATGGATGAATGAACAGAGGAACATAATTGGGAGATGGATGGATGATCAGAGGCACATAATTAAGAGATGGATGGATGGATGGATGAATGATCAGAGGCACATAATTGGGAGATGGATGGACGGCTGGTCAGAGGCACGTAATTGATGGATGAATGGATGACCTAAGGCATGTAATTGGGAGATGGATGGATGGTCGGGGCACATAATTGGGGGATGGATGGACGGATAGATGGATGGCTGGAGGCACAATTGGGGGATGGATGGATGGATGGAGAGATGGATGGCTGGAGGCACATAATTGGGGGATGGATGGGTGGATGAATAGTTGGAGGCATGTACAGACACATGAATGTCCATTCTTACCTTTTTCCAGCATTGTGTAGCTTCTGATTATTTAAATTATAGTTTAAAATAAATGAATGAATAATAATTTCAGAAATCTCTTTAAGGTTTTAAAGTACTTTGTTCTTTATTTCTGTGTTGATGATAAATTTAGCACAGAAGATAAGTTCATTATGAAATTTCGTTTCAAGTCTTGAGGTTATAATAGTGACTACAGAAAGGATTTAACTGTATCTGGGGTTTTTCATACAGAATAATGATACATTAAAAATTAAGTGATTTGACGTTGATTTATATTTCTAGGCTGACTCACCGTTTAAATGTGATTATTCCAAACCCACACAACATGCTTAAAGTAAGAAACAGATCTCTGTGATCTTGGAGGCTCTCGCTGATGTACAGGAGGAGGAAGAGAAGATTACATCATGTCTGAAGAAAGTGAGTGGTGAATTGAGGGAACTGAACAGTGGGAGAACTGCACTGCTCTCTGAATGAGGCTCATTTTTCACTCTCAGGTGGTCTTTAGGCGCGTGTAGGCAGAGACTGAGAGGTGCGAGGTTCTGAGACTGCTGAACAAGAGTGGGGTTTTTTTTTGTTTAGTTTTTTTTTTTATTATAAAAGCTCATAGTTTTTATGCTTTTGTATTTCCAGGTAGATCCATGTGGACAGGAGGTGTTCCCTAATCTCAAAGCCCCTCCCCTCCCTTACCCTTTCCTCTCCTTGGTCCCTGCGGAGGTGGTTCTTTTAACACCTGTTGCTCCTTGGTCACCATGGCGTCCACTCTGCAGACGTTGGCCTTTAAACTGGCTCTGCCTCCACGTGATGTTGGTCCAGAGCCACTGGATCCTTGTGATTTGGGAGCGGATCGTCGCTATGAGGTGGTCCCCTCTGTCATCTGCTCCATGTGCTGCCTGTTTGGTATCATCTACTGCTTTTTTGGTATGTATGATGGCCATGTTTGTAGATATATCATTGACAGTGTATTACAATAAAGCTTAAAGCTTTTAGATTGCCATTTGTACATTCTGTGCCACTGAGAGTTGTTCACTTATGGATGAATGGATGGGTGGGTGGTTGATGGATATAGAGATGTATGATGGGCGGGTGTGTGGATGGATGGGTGGATAGGTGGTTTGGATGAATGGGCAGACATTTGAATGGGAGATATTTAGACAGATGATAAATGGATGGGGATATGGATCGCTGGAGATGCAGATGGGTGGATAGATGGGTGTGTGGATGGGTGGGAAGGTGGGTGGATGGGTGAATGGTTGTTTGATGAGTGGCTATAGAGATGGATGAATGTAGAGACTTTTGAAAGAGAGATGATGGATGATATGGATCACTGGAGACGGGTGGATGGATGGGAAGGTGGATGGGTTGGTGGATATGTGGACGGATGGGTGAGTGGTTGGTAGGATGGATGAATGAATGGACAAACACATGAATGGGAGCTCTTTAGACATGATGGATGGGAATATGGATCGCTGGAGACAGATGGGTGGATGGATGGACGAGTGGGAAGGTAAGTGATTGGTTGGATGGGTAGACACTTGAATGGGAGCTGTTTAGACAGATGATGGATGGATGGATGGGGATATGGATCACTGGAGACGCGGATGGGTGGATGGATGATTGGGTGCTTGAATGGGAGATGTTTTGGACAGATGATGGATGGGGATATTGATCGCTGGAGACACCGATGGGTGTGTGGGTCGGTGGATGAATATAGAGATGGTTGAATGAGAGATGTTTGGACAGATCAGTGCGTGGATGGGAATATGAATAGATGGGATATGTAGAGGAAGGGGTAGAGGTATACAGAGATACATGGATTGAAGTATGGTTAGATGGTTGGAAAAACTGGTGCTTGGGTGGGTTGGCTTTCATTTTCAAGGTCGGCGGTCAGTAGTGGTCTGTGATCAGTGGCGGCCCAGAAACCTTGAATTTTGTCTGGTCTTCAATGATGGATTAATGGTTAATTTTTGAAGGATATTTCTACTGACAGTTGATGTGAAAATTCCCTGAGAAACTAAAAAAAATTGTTTGTCCCCCACCCCCACAATGCTTTCCGCTCCTCAATGCCATACTCACAGCTCCACTCACACAAAAGTGAAAAGCTGAGAGTACAATGAATAATTAAGTAAAGTCCAGATCCTTGAAAAAATCTACTTGAAAGGAACTGTGTCGTCATTTTTACTCAGATTCAGTTGACATAAAGTCATAGAAATATGCAACGAATGTCCTTTCACCTTGCAAACCAAAAGAAATTAAGAATTTTTGAGCCTAACATGGTGGTGGCATAGTGTTTCTGTGTGGAATCTGCATATTGTCGCCATGCTTAGGTAGGTTTCCTCCGGGTATTCCAGTTTCCTTCCACAGTCCAAAGACATGCACATTTGGCTAATTGGCTGTTCCAAATTGCCCCTAGGTGTGCACGTGTGTTTAATACAAATAGGAGGAAGCGGATCGGCAAGGGAGTGAGTGAACGTTTTATACCAGCTTTCGTTTGCCCACAAAAGATTTGAATGTTCAGTAGTATAATTTAGTTTCTGTAGCCCTGGAGCTCAGTCGGTCTCTCGGGTACTTGAGGATGAGTGTGGGTGATGAAAGCGTAGACATGCTAATAAGATCTGAAGAGTCACGAGATCACACTAGTGAGCCATTTTTAAACTGTGAAGTCAGCGCAGCTGGTAGAGATTCAGGTTATCACCTACTCCCGTCTTCGCATGACTCGAGTACTGTAGCTCTCATTTAGCACGTTTTCCACATCACATGACTCTCTCTCTCTCTCTCTTTCACGGACAGTCTATCTTCATGCTATCAAAGTTGATTGGTCTCTGTATACCCTGAATTAGTGCTTCTTAATTTCAGTCTGTGTATAACTTGGGGTTCTCCGCAGTCATTAGCATGACGTGGAGATGTTGAAGGGATGTAGCTTGTTTAAACGCTTTTCCCTTTCAAGATATTGCTAATTCAGATTCGACAAACAAACGCAATTAGTCTTGCTCTCAGTAGGAAAGATGAATTTTGTTTCTCCTCCGTTGAGCCCAGTGATTCTAGCAAAGTGCCGATGTTTTGTTAGTTGGTGTATAAAGAATGAGGCAGTTAAGAGTGTACACTCGACCCTTGATTTAATGGACAAAAAGGGGGAGCACGTGTCTGGTTTTGCTGATTGTCCGTAGCTTCCGAGAATGGTTTGGAAGTGGGTAATAACAATTTAATTACGGAAAAATAGTGGAAAGTGCTACGTATGTGTACACAACCACATCATCCAGTGTAAATGTAAACCCAGTGTAAATCCACCATAAAAAAACGTGTGAAATAACAAGGGAAAGCGTGGGTGTACTGTTGACTGCGGTAAACAAACTGACGCGCACGCCAACTAACGTCTGCCCTTGCCAACTAACTCGCGTCTGCCTTTGCCGACAGCCGAGACCCCCCCGGACAATTTGGCTACTCCAGACTTTGTCCGCAGCTTCCGATATCCGTTAAACCGAGGTCCGTAGAATCGAGGGTCGAGTGTATTTTCATGTTTAGGGAATGGCAGTCCAAAATTAAGAGAAAATGAAAAAAGGTTGTGGACTATTTTGTTGGACCACGGCTGTGCTGTCAGGTGATGTTACTTAAGCTAGTAATGATGTTTGGTGCTAATAGATGAATAATAAGTTAAATGTTTCTGTCACAGGCTACCGCTGTTTCAAGGCCGTGCTGTTCCTGACAGGCCTGATGTTTGGCTCGGTGGTGGTCTTTTTGCTGTGCTACAAGGAGCGAGTGCTGGACACACAGCTGAGCGCTGAGGCGAGCGCGGGCATCGGACTGGGCATCGGCACACTGTGTGGTCTGGTCACCATGCTGGTGCGCAGTGTTGGTCTCTTCATGGTGGGTCTGCTGCTTGGTCTCCTGGCAGGCATTGGCACTTTGGTGGGGATGGAGGAGTTGTCATCAGCACCACCTCGGTCCGTGTGGGTGCCGCTCGGGGTGCTGCTGGGCCTGGGAATGCTGTTTGCTGTTCTTACGCTGCAGTGGCAGCGCTTCTTCACCACTTTGTCTACAGCAGCATTCGGAGCAGCCGTCATCACTGTGGCAGCTGATTACTTCGTCGAGCTGTTTGCACTCGTACGCTACATCTACGAGCGGGTGAAGGCTGTACCGGCGCGCTCCCAGTGTTGGGTTACGTGGGCCGTGCTTGGAGCCTGGCCTGCCCTCGCCCTTCTGGGAGCGCTCGTCCAGTGGCGGGTGACGGCTGAGGGATACTCGCACACTAAAGGTGAGGGTAATGAGAATGGGAATAAGAACAATGTTTTTGGGGTATGCTGGATTGTTACTCAACCTTAACACACAGTACCAAGCAACACTGCAAGTGAAACGTCCATAATTCCATTCTTGAACTGCATGTATGTGTACGCTTTAATAGGAACACCAGCTCATTTATGCAGTTATCCAATCAGCCAATCATACAGCATCCGATATAATGCATAAAATCAAGTAGATACAGGTCAAAAGTTCAGGTTAATGTTCATGTCAGATGGGTTGAAATGTAATATCTGGGACTTTTGTGATCCATACCCACTAGCCTCTCATGATGGAGTGGTCGTGAGTTCAAATCTCATCACACCCCCACCATGCTAAGAACCCTGGTTAAGGTCTTAACCACAAGTGAGCCTCTGTCCACCCAGCAAATGGGTACCATTAAATACTGGGAATACTGGGATAACGTGCGATGAACCCATCCAGGAGGAATTGAACTGATTGTAGCTTCACACCACAGAAACCAGGATAACCTCCGGCTCTGATGAGCCACTAGATTCAGGCGTTAAAGCCCATCAGTCTTTACCTTGATTTTAACTATACTATATGAGCAATTGCGTGTTCTCATTGGCTAATCTACTACTAGGATATCAGCTAATATATCATTATATCATTGTCCCAAAAGGAAAAATACTGAAAAGGTCGCAACTAACCAGGTTGCTCTTCCGTTTATTCTAAAGTTATTTCACGAAGGTATCCGAGTCCAACTCTCACTTTCTCCAAGTTTGGCTACAATTCTTGCTAATTAGATTTTAGGTGGATATACAGTATATCCAATATTTTTCTGAAATAAATTAAACAAAATCGAGTTTGAGAGTTTCTCTTACTACCCCATTTATAAATCAGTGATTGCTTTAGATGCTTCAGTAGAAGATATGATCAGCTTCTACTACTAGTAGAACAGAACAGGAATTTGAAGCTACACTCGTCACAGGCTCGCCAAAACTAGGCAGGTGATGATTTGGGAAAATGTCCCCTGGTCTACTGAATCTTGATTTCATCATCGACATACAAATAGAAAGGCCAGAATTGGGTGTCAACAACACGAATCCTTGTGTGACCATGTGTGCTTTATTTGTATAGTTCAGGCTGGTGGTGGTTGTGTGATGATGTGGGGAAGATTTCTTACCAGGAATTGTGCCCTTCTAGTCAATCAAGGATTGTTGTAATGTATCAGTCATGACATGTATAACTGCTCCTTTCAGTATGCTAATACACTATGGCACAAAGCACACATCTTAAACTGTATCCGTGAACCTGGAAGTTAATTCGGTGTATTTTAGTGGCCGAAGCCCTGAATCCAGTAGTGTACCATTGGGATGCTGTAGAGCAGGATGTTAGCATGAATGTGCAGCTGCTAAATCTATCAGCAAGGAGCAGAATGTCAAAGCAGCGCCTCTAACCCTTTGTGGTATCTGTGCCATGAAGAACTGAGCAATGCGGTTTCCTAGTTAGTATTAGTATGATGTATCTAGAAGTTCAGACAGCAAACATTCATTTTGTACTTGAAGCCTAATTTCTAGAGCACGCACTGATTGGTAATAAAATATTGAAGAGTTTGTATTGATTTTCCCACAAGGTGTAGTACATATCTGCCAAGCCAACCAGCATTATTGTTTTTAGTACTGTATCTGAAGAACTCTGGGTCCTTATGACCAAAGAACTGCTTGTAATGCGTTTGTAAATATTTATCGTTTCATTCATCGAACAGTTTGCCAGTCCATCGCAGGGCAACACACACAACCATTCTCACTCACACCTAGGGGCAATTTGGAATAGCCAGTTAGTCTAACGTGCATGTTTTTTGACTGTGGGAGGAAACTTGGAGTACCCATAGGAAACCTATGCAAGCATGGGGAGAACGGGCCAAGTCCACATAAGAATGCCCATGCCAAGCCAGATTAATAGTGCGTGTGTGTGTGTGTGTGTGTGTGTGTGTGTGTATACGCACATGGTGTTTGTGTGTGCATTTTTAAGAATGTATGATTCAGGCTGTCTGCGTGAATGAGTGTATTGGCGAGTGTGTCTGGATTTGTCCGTCTGTATGACTGTGTGTGTATATGTGGCAGATGGCTCGGTCTGTCAGTGTCCTCCAAGATATATGCCGGTGGGGGGGGGATTGTAAATTATATTAAACACATGGTAAATTTTTAACAGGTCTTGTTTTTTTTTGTTTTGTTTAGTTTTTTTCTTTTTTTTTTCTTTTTTAAGTTTTAATTTACATATCCAAGTTAAACCCTGTGGTCCGTCTCCGCCGTGTATTTTCCATGTGCCAGTGATGATAAGCCGCCAGCAGAGGCGAGTGCAGCTCATGCGGATCCGCCAGAAGGAGGAGAGGAGAGAGTGCAGCAGAAAGAAGAGAAGGAAGCAACAGTCTCAACACCACACACACTCAGGCAAAGCCATGCACCCAGAACCACCGTACCGTAGGAAACCCCAGCCTGTCCGCCGCTACGATGGAGATGTCCTCTCTCCGGTAAAGAAACAAGTATCTGTGCACAAATACACACACACACACACACACACATACACATACACTTATCTGTACTCATGTCCACCTCTCATATGGTCACAGGTGACATGCGAGAGGACAGCAGCTACTGTGTATAGCTTTTTAAAAAATGTTGTACAGCAGTTCAGGTCCACTTGTTTGATTGGTCGAGTGGTGCTTCAAGAGTGCTGATTATTTCTCAATAACTTGTTAGTCATTTCTTATTTTGAAATAGTTACTACAGAAATGTTAGCGATATATCGTACTTATTAACCGAGCGTAAGGTCAGTACAGGGAAATTCCAGACCAAGCGATAGCAAGGTCAATGCATCAAGGCCGAGGTCTGGAATTTCCCTGTACTGACCAATCTTACAAGGTAAAGTTATTTATTGTGTTGCATTTTTGAAACGTATCCAGTGTCCAACTCTCCCTAAAAAGTACAAGTCGAAAAGAAAAAAAGAAGTGAAAGTTGATGCCTAGATGTCCGGTTTAATTTGAATCAAGGACACTTTGCTTTCTCAGATTTTGGGATTGAGGCGGCACTGTGGTGTAGCGGTTAGCACGTCCACCTCACAGCAAGGAGGTCCTGGGTTTGATTTCCGGGCTTGGTGAGGGCGTTTCTATGTGGAGTTTGCATGTTCTCCCTGTGTTTGCGTGGGTTTGCTCTGAGTACTCCAGTCCAAAAGACGTGCATATTAGGCTAACTGGCTGTTCCAAATTTCCCCAAGGTATGAGGTCTGAGTGTGAACGGTTGTGTGTGTTGGCCTTGCGATGGTGTGGCGAGCTGTTCAGGGTGTGTCACAGCCTCCCCACTGACCTAGCAGGATTAAGCGAGTCAGCAAAGCGAGTGAGTAAAAATGTTTTGGGCGGGTGCTGAGGCTGTAAACCGGTCTGTACTGAGAAAAACTTGAACTTGAACTTGAACCCAGGACCTTCTTACTGTGAGGCAGACGTGTTAACCCAACCCCACTGTGCCACCCAACACTCTTTAATTAATTAAAAATATAGTTACGATTCCCGATATCCAGTTCTCATCCATATAACAGATCCTCACTCTCCTCTTTCCCTCCTTTTCAGAGCTACATCCAAAGTTTCCGCGAGCGGCAAGGGGAAGGGAGTGCGTATCCTGGCTCCCGGCTCTCTGGCACACACACAGCTGTGGACATAGACTACGACTGTGGCTCAACCGTCCCCCTTACTGCCGGGGCTGGACCGAACCCTCGAGTGTGAAGACACTCCCACATGGTCACACACACTGACACGTTCATCTCACTGTCCTGGTGCTGTCCCTGGCGTACATAACTGTAAGAACTGTCTAGACAATGAGTGGATGTGTGTGGGAGGAGCTACAGACAAGAGCATGTTGCTTAAGGAGTGTATTTAAGACTTGCACGCGCCTACACACACCCATGTACACACACACCCGTTCATGCATACGCACACTACTGAACATGTGCCTAAACTGTGGCACATCAGTTAGAATTAAGGGGTCAACATGCAGTATGTGTAAATAATTAAATAAAAGGAGACCTGGCACAACCCCTCCCCCACCTCCAAAAAAAAAAAAAACAACAACCCACATTTCCTGTCTATCGAGTGTTACTGCAATGAGGAAATTCTCTCTTGGTGCTAAATCTTATAAAACGAAGTCCTACCATTTGCCCCTACATTGTCATATTTCCCCTTTTTTCCCCTTCCACAAACTGTACCAAATAGCTGTGCATGAGGGGGAATGCCTTGAGCTCCAGTGGGACGCTGTCTCAGGAGAATCAGCTCTACGGTCTCATTTTACAGAGACTGCAGGAGAACGAGCCATATTACAGCAGATTATCTGGTGACGTCTGAGCGCATTTTCTGATGGTGACAGGAAAAAAAAACATGAGGTAAAGTGATACTCAGGGACGGCTGGAACACTGCGGACTGTTGAGACGGATGGAATTAGTGACCCAGCAGTGCTAGCACCAGCTCGTGAAGTTTAGAGAAAGAAAGACGGAGCACTTTTTGTTTTTGGGTTTTTTTGGACTTCCACCCAGCGCTGTCTGGCATCAGCGACTCCTCCGTGAAATCCTGTTGTGCTTTTGCCGTGCCATTGTAAAGTGTAGTGATGATGATGATGATGAAGCTGATGCCGTTTACTAACATCTGTCGTGTCCTCAAGAACAAAATAGGCGTTCTCTTTTCTGATGTTCTCTGTGTTTGATAAGACCACGCTCTTCCAGGGCATCCGTTCATCTTTCTTTCCTTTTTTTTTTCTATCTCTCTTTTTTTTATTTTGTTGTCGTAGCCGTATGTTTCGGTCAGTCAAGTCACTGCACTTTTTTTGTACATAGAATGCACTAGAATGCACATTTAGCACATTTGTACTGTTTTATTTGCCTTTTTTATTTATTAAAGTAAAGGTGCGCTCACACCATACCGATCTTAACCCCGATTTGAGCCGATTCTTTTGTTCTGATCTTATTACGCTTTATTCCACAGGTGTCAACTCAAGGCCCGTGGGCCAAATCCAGCCTGCCACCTCGTTTTATGTGGCCCGCAAGAGCTTTCAAAGATGATTATCTTATTTTCTTTGCATCAACCATTACCATGAAACCTAATTCATCATCCTTCCACTAGGTGGCAGCAGCCTATTTTAAGTAAACTGCTAGTCAGCTTGATTTCACGGTTGCCCTTTTAGAATAGATGTTGAGTGATGTCGGCTCTCGATCACCTTTAAATTTAGTGATGTGGCCCTCAGTGAAAATGAGTTTGACACAATTTCATCTGATGTAACATCAGAATATGATCGGCGTAAACCAGGGTTATGATCATCGGTATCATGTGAGCGCACCTTTACTCGTGAACTGATTTCGCTTTTATTTTTATTGATGTGACGCACGATGTGTTTGTTTTTATTTATTTGATGGCTTATTTATACTCATTTCGGCCCATTCCCCCTCTGACAGCAGAGTTTGGTTGCAAAGAACCGAGTGAACGGTTCTCATCAGGACATGCACCTTACAATCTAATATTATTGTTATTATAAAGCATGTATTTGTATGAACCTGGATATTACGATAAAGTATGTGATTCCAAGATTGTGTACGTTGTGAGATGTTTTTATTGAAGACACACACACACACACAACACGATGGTTGAAGTGTATTTACTTTATTATTTACTTGATTTCCTCAATACATATCAAAGCTATGAGTTCATTCTTCATTACATGCCCTCCCTCCTGTCCTCTCTTACCCACTTTAATCACCTACATAATAACTCCTTCCTATGTTTTGACTTTTGTCCTTTCTTCTTCCCAATTTTCTCTCTGATGGCTTGGCTCTGTGTGAATACCCAAGGACATACAGTACTGCGCACAAGTCTTGAGCAAAAATGCTTTCAAAAATAATCAAATGTAAAAATTTCTACATTTTAAAAAATGCTGTGATGAGCAGAAAATGAAACAGTGTCAATATTTATTGCGATGACACTTTGCTTTAAAGATAGGAGCCTCGGTTAAAATTGTGTGCTGTTTTTAAGGTAATGAGCTTTAGGGTTTTTGTGCGTCTTTAGAACCCACCAGAGTTCTCCTGGAGATTTTGACAGTCGTGCTAACTCACCTAGCTAACAAATTGTTTTCACGGCGTTGCACAAAAGTTGCGGTAAAGTATTGCTACATCAAAACAACGTTGTGAATAAAAGTCATGTACATGTTCTTAATACACATTATGGTTTAACATTGACAACGTTCAGATAACATTTTGTACAACCAACTAAATTATGACCTTTATGCAATGTCACAATAACGTTAGCTGGGCATCCAATAAAAATCTATGACAAAGTTTGTACTTGAAAATGTAGGCTGCCTCAGAACCTTTGCGTAGTACTGTAGATTCCTCAGTAGCAGATCTCCCAAGTAGAGCATCATAGTCATTGCCTATGGCTTGGATGTTTTTCCTATATCTTGTCCGGTGTCCACGTGTGCCCACCACAACTCAATAAGGCTGTTGCCTTTCTGACTCGATTCTGATTGGCTGTTAAGTATTGCCGACTTGCATGACATAGGGCAGCAATTTAAAAATATAATAATTTTATTTTTATATATATATATATATATATATATATATATATATATATATACACACACACACACACACACAGGCTGTCCCAAAAGTCGCTATACACTTTTACTAGATTCCTAAACATTACACAAAAA
>JBCNYH010000021.1:7563064-7581537 GCA_039654325.1 Tandanus tandanus
TGTGTGTGTGTGTGTGTGTGTGTGTGTGTGTGTGTGTGTGTGTGTGTGTGTGTGTGTGTGTGTGTGTGTGTTCAGGCTGACCCTACCTCCTCGTGGATCTTTTTAAGGAAGGCGATTTCCTCTTGCAGAGTTTCGATGCGTCTCTCTAAGTCCAAGCGGGCGAGGGTGGCTGCATCCACATCCTGATTTCATGGAACATTTAATATCATTTTTACTGTATTACAGATTTCATGTTTATGTGTTTCACAGTACACACTATAATAACAATTCTAAAGATGAAAGCTCCTCGGTGAGTGTTTACGAGCCTGACTTACAGCTCTGAATGCTGCAAGGTTGTTCTCGGCCTCCTCTCTCTGTGCAATCTCCTCCTGAAGCCTGCGGGCAGAGACAATAAACAGATCTTAAAAGCCGTTCCTTCTTTTCCTTTTATAGAGATATGAGCCTTTGTGCTGTCTCACAACATACAGATTACCCCACCCCAAATAGAAGCAGGGCAAAGATGTCTTGATATTTGGTCCTGAATAGGAAAAATACTGGGTGGCACAGCGCTGTAGTAGTTAGCATGTCCGCATCACAGTAAGAAGGTCATGGGTGCGAGTCCCGAGCTTAGGCAGTTCTGTGTAGAGTTTGCATGTTCTCGCTGTGCTTGAGTGGGTTTCCTCTGGGTACTCTGGTTTCCTTCCACAGTCCAAAGACTGAAGCTAGTTGACCATTCCAAAATGCCCCTAGGTGTGAGTGTGAGTATGAATGGTTGTGTGAGTTTTGGCCATTTGATGCTCTGGTGAGCCTTTCAGGGTGTACACTGCCTTCACCCAGTGTTAGCTGAGATAGGCTCCAGCCTCCCCATGACGCTAGTAGGTTTATGTGGTTTGGCAAGTGAGTGAGTGAGGAAAAATACTGTGATAATGTAAACCAGACATGAATTCAACACGGTAATTTTATAGAGAGGTAGGTAAACAACAGAGCAAATGCAAGTTGCCCATCATGCTATGCAGGGAGATCTATTTCTAATTCTTTTTCCACACCCAACATCCATTTGCTGAACCACTTAATCCTACTGGGGTCACCAGGAATCCAGAGCCTATCACAGCCAAGTCCTGAGTGAAGGTGGGGTACACCCTGGAGAGCTCATCAATCTATCACAGAGCATTCACAACCATTCACACTCACACTTATACCTAGCGGTAATTTGGAGCAGCCAATTAGCTTAATGTGCATGTCTTTGGACTGTTGGAGGAAATCAGAGTACCCAGAGGAATCCAAAGCAAGCACGAGGAGAACATGCAAACTCCACACAGAAACCTCCTCGCCAAGCACGGGACTCAAATCCAGGAGCTTCATGCTGTGAGGCAGATGTCACACCCAACAGTGAAAGCTAATCCCTCTGGTGTGTTACCTGCTCTTATGTCTCTCAGAAACAGAACTGCAGATCTAAACAGAAGAAGCTCAGGGCCTGGTGAATATAAACATATTCTGACACAGAACTAACCGCCGAGGGCAATCATGTGACCGTTTTACAGACAAAAATAACGGACTCGCGATAAGTTTATGACCTTTTGGAGCTCTTTAAATCGCTGGCTCTCCTAAAATAGTCTTTAGAGGGAATATTATGACACTCACAAAGTGTACTAGTGTATTGTCATCTTCATTCATTCTCTCTGGCTGCTATCTATCAGCCTGAAGATCTAGTCCTCCCATGTATCCTCTGTGATCAAGTGGATTTTTTGAACGCTCCTCACCTGAGTTTAAGTTTCTGCAAGTCATCAGCCAGGTTGTCCCGCTCCACTTCAACTCGGGACCTCTGATTGGTCACCACCTCTATCTGGCGCCTCAGCTCCCTCATCTCTTCCTCATAGAGGTCAGCAATACGTGTTGGCTCTCGCCCCCGCAGACGATCCACTTCCACTGTCAGAGCCTGGTTCTGCTGCTCGAGGTAGCGCACCTTCTCGATGTAGCTGGCGAAGCGGTCATTCAGGTGCTGCAGCTCAACCTTCTCATTGGTGCGTGTCTGCAGGAACTCCTGGTTAAGGGCGTCAGCCAGGCTGAAGTCCAGTGTCTCGCCCAAGCCTGCAGCATAGGAGCGCGAGATGCCTCCAGAGAGAGCAGGGATGCCATAGGAAGACGCGCGGTAGCTGGTAAAGCCTGGTGATGAAGAAGTTGATGACTTGGTGACCTCGTAGACCCGTGAGCTGACATGTGAGCCCCCGGAGCCACGACCAAGCATAGATGAGCGAGTAATGGGGGCTGTGGTGTAGCCAGGCCCGCCAAAGGTGCGTCTGTATGAGGAGGACTGGGAGTTGGCGTAAGAGGCACGGCTCATTTTGGAAGGACAGAGCAGCCACACGCACTCGCACACAAGAGAGGTAAGAGGACAGGAGTGAGGGGGGCAATGAGCAGCTGTAGCTATTTGTAGAAGTCAGGCCCTCTTTGGGATCCCCCTCCCGAAAGGCTTTTGGACAATCCCATCCCATCTCCACCCATTGCATACTTATCAACCATTTCTTTCATAGTTCCTTTCTCCAGTCTCTCTCAAACATCTTTTATGTGTCCGTTGGTGTTGAGTTCTCTGCTTTACATGTTCACTCCAGCTCTCTTGGTCTGATTTGAAGTGGATTTCAGTGCCGATATATACATATCATCAGAGTGTGAAAAAATATATGCACCCTAAGATAAACTTCCTTGATTGGAGTATTGTATCATCTTGCCTAACCGAGCATGAATCGTTTGATAATCTCTTGGTAATTCTGATTATTTTAAGCGACTTCACTCCAGATCAGCAGCACTTATCTCTATCTCTCATTCCCTTAAAAGGATTCCTCAGTGATCCAACCTCACCATCACCATCCCACCATCTCATGCTCTTCTGATGCTCTGACCTCATACCAATGGATGCATCAGTTGCATGTTATGTTAGACAGCCTCATTCTCACAGTGCTATGGCAATGCTACTGAATACTGAACTCAAGACTGATGCTGAGGTCTGTTCGACCTGCCTTAAAAAGGAAAGGCATGAGGCAGAAAAGAAGGGTGATGTGCGTCTCCAAGAAGAGCGAGATGCATGCACTTTATTCAGCTTCAGCTTCTGTAAACACAGGGCGCCGCTAATGGTGATCTTTGTCATGATGCGTCTATGGATGATGACCTCACCTGCGAGGGAGTAAAGATGTACAACAGGGCTGAGGTCAGATTCTAGCACAAGCTTAGAATCGATGCTTGGGTATTCCAAGCCTGGAGCCGTCAACACACGTGTTTAATCTGAATTTAATCCCAAAGGTTGGTGGAGTGTCAAAGAACGATCAAAGAAGGTTGAACCAACCAATAGGAAGAGTTCACCACAGTCAAGAGTCTATTTATAGGCATTCACTTTGGAATTACGTCGGTACGAAGACTTCTCTGCAAGTCGTCAAGCAGGGAGAGGTGACAGAGGATGTAAACTGACTCTCTCTCTCTGTCTTTCCCTCCCTTCATCTGTCTCCCACCTCCTCCTTTCCCCTCCATCCGTTCCTTCTGCTCTTACCTCTATATAAGGTAGAACAAACCTCTTATGTCTAACTTGTTTAACAGATACAGAAGACGTCCCTGTGAGAAGCACAGCAGGGCTGCTGAGTTTTCCAACGTTGAAATGTTTTAAATAGGGAGAAAATACAGCAGAAGTAAATCATTCAAAATTCATTTATCCTCAAAAATTAAGCTGCATGTACATAAATATCTACATATGCATTCCCTTGGAGCAAGTCAGACCGCACGTCAGATAATCAATCACTTTAACTTACTGACCACCAACCAGAAATAAGTAAGACTGAATTATTTCTCATCATCACTCTCTCACTCATTTGCCATACTGCTTATTCCTACTAGGGTTGCAAGGAGGCTGGCGCCCATCCCACCTGACGCTAGGCGAGGGTGGGGTACACCATGAACAGCTCGCCAAACCATTGCAGAGCCAACATACACACACAACCATTCACGCTCACGCTCACACCTGGGGGCAATATGGAACAGCCTATTAGCCTAATGTGCATGTCTTTGGACTGTCGGAGGAAACCGGAGTTCCCGGAGGAAACCTACGCAAACACAGAAAGAACATGCCAACTTTATACGGAAACTTCCTCGCTGAGGCCACGACTAGAACCCCGGACCTTCTTGCTAATACGCCACCATGCTGCCGGTTCAAAAATCGGTGCTTTATGTTCTTTAAGCTTTTTAGCTTTTTCCACTGAGTTGGTGTCGTACAGATACCGTAAAGATACGATTTTACTGAGAACCCCTGCCTTCGCCCAGAGTCGGCTGCATCTCCCCCATGACCCTAGAATGAAGCAGGAGAAAAATAAACCATGAAACAATTTTAACGGTGTCTGCTTATGAATGCATGGAAAGCCTTTATCCAGCTACAGTGAGCTGTGTGTGTGTGTGTGTGTGTGTGTGTGAGAGAGAGAGAGAGAGAGAGAGAGACGGAGACAGAGACAGAGAGTGAGTGTCAGAGAGAGGTCATGTTTATTCTATTGCAGCCAGGCAGCAGCATACAGATATCAGTATTTTAATAAACACATATTAATTTTTTTAATTTAAAATGTAATTAAAAAATTCCAGGAAATGAAGGGGGGGATAAAACTTCAGAACTTTGTTCTACCCATGCTTGCGCCGGTTTCCTCTGGGTACTCTGATTTCTTCCCACAGTCCAAAGAAATGCAGATTGGCTGCTCCAGATTGCCCCTAGGTGTGATTGTAAATATGAATGCGTGTTTGTGTGTTGCCCTGTGATGGTCTGGTGAGCTGTTCAGGGTGTACCCCACATTTGCCCAGTGCTGGCTGAGATAGGCTCCAGCCTACAGCGGCCTTGATAGGATTAAGCGGCTCGCTAAATAACTGAGCTTTGCATCCTGTAACTATGAGCTTCCTTATCTTAACCTTATCATGTCACATGACCACAGAGCGGAGGCTAGGCTTTATCCAGCTGAAGAATACCCAGAGCTCTCTCATCCTCTCAGTGTGTGAGTGTGTGTGTGTGTGTGTGTGTGTGTGAGAGAGAGAGAGAGAGAGAGAGAGAGAGAGAGAGAGAGAGAGAGAGAGAGAGAGAGAGAGAGAGAGAGAGAGACAGGTCATGTTTCTAAATATTCTATTGCAGCCAAGCAACAAAATGCAAACAGATGTTCCTGATCCTCAATGGTGTACTGGCTTATCAAACTGGCCATGCGACGGGTAACATGGTGCTTACAGCAGGGATACACTGACTCCTTTAATCACAAATAAACTATTCATCTATTTTTATAGGCTTGAGACAGGCTGGAGTAACCTTTTTACCTTCCATCAAAAGTCCATCATTAGATAAAGTCATAAGCCTAAATCTTCTGCACACGAAGATTAAGATCTAAATCAGTTCTGGAATCTTTTGTACAGATCAGAAGGTACAGGTTAGTTTAGAACGATGACTCTGATATTAATACTGTAATCCTTTCTATAATATCAACACACACACAGGGGGCGGCATGGTGGCATAGTGGTTGGCACGTCTGCATCACAGCAGGAAGGCCCTGGGTTCGAGTCCCGGGCTCAGCAAGAGCATTTCTCTGTGGAGTTCTATGTGTTTTCCTCATGCTTGCATGGGTTTCCTCTGGGTACTCAGGTTTCCTCCCACAGTCCAAATACATGTACATTAGGCTAATAGGCTGTTACTAATTGCCCCTAGGTGTGAGTGTAAATGTGAGCGGTTGTGTGTGTGTGTGTTGGCCCTGTGATAAACTGGCAAGCTGTTCAGGGTGTATCCCTGGAGGAAACTGGAGTACCTGGAGGAAACCCATGCAAGCACACCTCCACACAGAAACACTTTTGCCAAGCCCGGGACTCAAACCCATGACCTTCTTGCTGTGAGGCAGACGAGCTGAACACTGTGCCACTGTCTGCTTTCAGTGTATAGCAAATACAAATAAACTGGCCTTGCTGCTCCAATACAAATAAAAAGCGGAAAATGTTCACTTTATGCAATAGCGACATCTAGTGTGTAAATAAGGAAGTTAATTTTTTATTTATTTTCCAAAGCTGGCAACAACGAGCAAAAATGTTTCCCCTAAGGTATGCATGTTTCCTCAGGGTGGCGTGGTGGTAAAGTGGTTGGTGTTGTTGCCTTACAGCAGGAGGGGTTCTGGGTTCGAACCTGCTGCCTAACTGTTCTATGAAGAGTTTGCATGCTGCAAAAACTCAGGTCTCAGAAACAAGAAGAAAGAAAGTGAGAGATGTATAATGCAAAATGATCAGCAATAGAACAGAAAAATTTGACTTTCCAAGATTTTACCTTATTGACGCAATTAAGGACTGAAACAATTAAAGAGGATGGGGTGGCGTAGTGGTTAGCACGTCCGCCTCAACTCAAAAGATCCTGGGTTCGAGTCCTGTGCTCGGCGAGGGAGCTTCTTTGTGGAGTTTGCATGTTCTACCCTTGCTTGCCTGGGTTTCCTCTGGGTATTCCAGTTTCCTTACACAGCCCAAAGACATACACATTAAGTTTATTGGCTGTTCCAGATTGCTCCTAGGTGTGAGTATGAGTGTGAATGGTTGTGTGTGAGTTGCCCTGCGAGCTGTTCAGGGTGTACTCCATCTTCACCCAGTGTTGGCTGGCTCCAGCCTCCCCGCAACACTAGTAGCGGTTCGGCAAATGAATAAATGAACACTTGAAAGTAAAATGGTCTAACATATAGATTAATTAGTAAAAAGAAAAACAAACAAAAACATATTTTGCCTTAATTTAGATATTTCATTACTTCAATTTGAGTGTTCTCCTCCCAGTGCAGCTAACTGGGTTATCAAAGGCCGGCCATGTCTCTCACTGTCTATGGTGAGAGGCATGACAAAGAACCATTGCTGATTTTCATCAAGAGGAGGCTGCATAGCCTTCAGCGTGTTTCTGCCCTGCGATGGCCTGGCCAGCTGTCCAGGGTGTACTCTGCCCTCGCCCGGAGTCGGCTGAGATGGGCGCCAGCCTCCCCGCCACCCTAATTAGGATTAATCGGTTCAGAAAATGAATGGATGAATGAATGAATGTTCTCCCAGTGGGTGGCGTGATGGTTAGCACGTCTGCCTCACAGCAAGAAGGTCCTGGGTTCGAGTCCCGGGCTCGGCGAGGGCGTTTATGTGTGGGGTTTGCATGTCCTCCTTGTGCCTGCGTGGGTTTCATCTGGGAACTCTGGTTTTCTCCCACAGTCTAAAGACATGAAAATAGGCAAACCGGCTGTGCCAAATTGCCTCTAGGTGTGAATGGTTGTGTGTGTGTGTGTGTTGTCCTGTGTCTGGGTGGGTACTCCGCCTTCGCCAGTGTTGGCCGAGATAGGCTCTATCCTCCGTTACCCTAGTAGGATTGTTTTGTAAATGTAAGTGACAACTATATAAATTGGTTAATTTTGAAGTGTGAGATTAATCTAATTGTTTTTTTTTTGTTTTGTTTTTTTGCAGCTGTAGGTTAGTAGAGATTCGATTCCGAAATTTTAAAGTATAGAATGAAGGTTTATATCAGAGAATTGTTCATGGCTACTGAAAACAAGCCGGTTCTGTATCCTCCACAACACTAGGGGGCAGTAGAGCGCTCGCATGCTGGTGAGGCTGTTTTATTTTTAACCACAGACTGAGTCCGGATAGTGAAGTCAGGTTGTATCCAGGTTGGTTGGGGATTTGTTCTGAACCTTTATGCTGGTGAGTGGAACCTGAAACAGACTGTAAATCACTGTTCACTGTTCATCACAGAACTTTAAGGTCTGGCTGGTCTTAAATAATAATAATAATAATAATAATAATCAGCTTTTGTCCTAATTTCAGTGTTTCATCATGAAAACCTCAAGGGAATCTGTTCATGCTGCTGGAAAGGAGCTCCTGAATTTTATTAATCGTGGAGTTTCACCATATCATGGTAAGAAAAGATCAAGTTCTCTCCTTTTTTATTATTTTTTTAATAGCTACAGTTCAATCAGGGCTGCACGGTGGTGTAGTAGTAAGCACATCACAGCAAGAAGGTTCTGGGTTCGAGTCCCGGGTTCGAGTGTGGTTTGCATGGGTTTCCTCTGGGTACTCTGGTTTTCTCCCGCAGTAGAAACACATGCACATGAGACCGGCTGTTCCGTATTGCCCCTAGGTGTGAGTGTGAGTGTGAGTGGTTGTACTGTTTGTGTGATGGTCTGGCGAGCTGTTCAGGGTGTACCCTGCCTTCACACAGTGTCGGCTGAGATAGGCTCCAGCCTCCACGCGACCCTTGTAGGGTGATTTTTTTTAGAGCTTTCTTTAGACAATATCGATGAGCAGTCTCTCATGATCTTATCTAATTCTCTCCTGTTTGCTCTTTGCACTTTTTGCACTTTGTTCTTGATTAAAATTTTCTACAAGGTACAAAGTCTTAGTACCTGTACTCTGTCAACCTGTGCCACACTGTAATACCTCATATGTGTGTAGATACACTGTATGGACAAACATTTATGGACTCTTGACCATCAGACTAGTATATGGAGCTTCCCACAGTTGGTGCCACCGAGTTAAAAGAACGCAGTTGTGTAGAATGTCTTCGTCTGCTGTTGGGTTACCGTTTCCCTTCACTAGGACTAAGAGACTCAAACCTGCACACAGTGAGCTCCATGGAGACATGCCTCGCCAAGGGTGGAGTGCGAGAACGTGAGTCGCTTGTACAGAACACTGACCTCAACCCCACTGAACACGTTTGGGTTGAACTAGAATACCAACTGCCTGCCCCAGGTGTCCCCGTCTGACATCAGTGCCTGACCTTAATAATGCTCTAGTGGATGAATGATCACAAATCCCCACAGCCCACCCACACTCCAAAATCTAGCGGAGACCTTCCCAGAAGAGAGAAACTTATTATAACAGCAAAGAGGAACGGAAACTGGAGTCCAACAGTCAGGAAACGCATATGAGAGTTTCTGTAAACTTTTGTCCATAGTGTACATCTATGTCTAATTTATACATATAGATGAAAATCACACTCATGTTGTTCCTTTTCTCTTTTCTTTCTTTTCTTTTACAGTGGTTGAAGAGTGCAAGGCTCGGCTTTTGAAAGCTGGCTTTACAGAGCTAAAGGAATCCGAACACTGGGATATCAAACCAGCAAACCTGGTGTGTGTGTGTGTGTGTGTGTGTGTGTGTGTGTGTGTGTGTGTGTGTGTGTGTGTGTGTGCGCGCGCGCAAGTCTTTGTTTTGTAGATATTTTGATTATGATTAATCAAGCCACAAGAGACATAAAGATAAGTCAGATCTCTTTGAAATGACAATGGAGATCAAACTGGAGACAGCGGAACACATCGTCCTCCTGGGTGACACTAGATAACAGGGTTAATATATAGTTTATAGCACGTGTTAAAGGCGGAGCTTCCGATAGAATGCTGTTGTTAAGTGTCCCAGGCTGGTGGTATAAGAGTAGCGTGACTCCTTTAAGGGCTGAATCAACTTCAGCCCCGGAGCGAGGAAATAAATAAATAAATCTCTGTTTCCCGACTATGGTCTGAAGTGAAAGAACGAGAGGTTAACACTGAGTTTTCTTTTCATCACCTTTCTGTCACTGATTTCTACATTCATTTGTGTCACCTGTCTTTTTTTTAGTTTAATTGTGCGTCTAACGAGTTCGTGTTCCGTGATCCCGTTAATGTTTGATGTTGTTTTGCTTGTGAAAGCTTATCCGCCTACCTGAGGTAAATTGTGTTGTTGTGTTTTTTTAATTCTCTGCGAGTCTGAGCAGTGACATATGAGCCTCTTTTTTTGTTTCAGTTTTGCTATTTTTTTGGGGGGTGGTGGTCGGGTGCTTGTTATCTTGTAAGTCAGTGATAAATAATAGGCAGTAACACGGCACGGACTTGGAACAACCATCCAACTCATATTCCATGCCTGTGAAGCTCCGCTATCAAGCAGTTATTGAATTTGGCGAAGTATGATGTAGATGTAGGGTTGTTAATGCCCTCCAAGACTGAATAATTTTAAATATCTAAAAAAAGCTGGATTATATCATTGTTTACTAAAAAAAATAGATTGAATTAATAATAAAACAGTCACATTATTATACCCAACTGTGCAATAATCATTCAACTTATCCAGTAGCAATGATGCAATAATTTGGCTTGTAGAGGAATACCAAGAAATATTTGATGCCTTTCCACCAATCAGAAATGCGAAAATATTTTGAATGAATAATAAAAATCCTTACTGTTCTCCAGTTGTATACTATAAAGATAAACAGGACTAAGTGTGTTAAGAGGTTGTATAGTATGAGTGTAGTGGGAAGAGACTTTATGATTAAAGCAGCAGTTCTTTAGGACAGATATACAGTATCCAGGCTCAATTGTCCACTGATGCAAGGGGGAGACTTGGGGTTAGTCAGGTTTGGGTAAAGTTGAAGTGGAATTATTTAAAATGGCAGAACGTGAGTAATGTGCAAATGTGGCAAACACCAGAAGTATCAGTATAAAATCAGGCCGATCTAGAGGGTGAGTAGTGGGTCAGAATCAGACACTGGCATCACTTCATTTGTTGACCCATTTTATTAGAATGTACCAGATATACAGAATCTTGTGACGACTGATTTATAGCATTTATGTCTTTCTTGCTCTATAGTACTTTGTGACCCGGAACTACTCCACCATTATTGCCTTCGCTGTTGGCGGCTTGTACAAACCAGGCAATGGCTTCTCCATCATTGGAGCCCACACGGACAGCCCCTGTCTGAGGGTAAGAATTTGCCAACTGATCAGTTACACTGGCGGAACCTTATAAAGCCTCCAAAGCATTGGCAGCGATGGATAAATGACTTGCTGTGCTTTTCACGACAAGCAGATTCCATGTCCAGGCTGGAGCCTCCCTCAGCAGTGTACATCCTGAACAGTTCGCCGACACATACACAACCATTCACACTCACACCCAGGGGCAATTTGGAGCAGCCAATTAGCCTAATGTGCATGTCTTTGGACTGTGGAAGGAGACCAGAATCCCTGGAGGAAACCCACGCAACCACAGGGAGAACATGCAAACTCCACACAGAAATGCCCTCGCTGAGCCTGGGATTCGAACCCAGGACCTTGTTGCTGTGAGGCAGACGTGCTAACCACTACACCGCATTGCCGTCTGCTATTGTGTTTTTTTTTTTTTTTTAGGGAACCAGTAGATGTGTACATGTGTATTTATAACAATTATTTGCAGATGGTCCCTGAATACTCCCCAGTGTGTGTGTGTGTGTGTGTGTGTGTGTGTGTGTGTGTGTGTGTGTGCAATTATAAGTATGCATTTGTGCATCCAGGTGAAGCCACGATCCAGGAAGACGAAATCAGGCTGCCTGCAAGTAGGTGTAGAGTGCTATGGTGGAGGAATCTGGAACACTTGGTTCGACCGGGATCTGACTGTTGCCGGTCGTGTCATGGTTAAGGTATATAGCCTGTGTGTATGTGTACAGATTGTGTCCTCTACCACATTGTGACCTGTTCTGGAAGTACAAACAAATGAGGTTTCTGTTTGTAGAATGGAGATAAGCTGGTGCAGCGTCTTGTGCATGTCCAACGGCCCATCTTGAGGATCCCCCATCTGGCTATTCACCTGCAGAGAGACATCAATGACTCATTTGGCCCCAACAAGGAGAATCACCTGTGAGTCTGGAGGAGGAGGGGGAGGAGGAAGTGCAGGGTAGCAGGGGGGACAGAGACAAGAACAATACAATAATCTTTTTTCTTTTTTATATAGGGTGCCTATCTTGGCCACTGCCGTTCAGGAGGAGCTGGAGACGGGTGCCTCTGCCGCTTCTTCTGGTGATGTCTGCAATGCAACATCTACAGTAAGACAACCAAATTTTTTGCTTTTTAATGTGTGTTTGGGAGAGGAACTAATCTAGTGCATAATCTTATCTCGCAGATGATCAGTCCAACTACAGATTTCACTCACTCAGTCATTCCCCAAACCCCAGAATCCTACTAGGGTCACGGGGAGGCTGGAGCCTATCTCAGCCGACATGGTAATTTGGGGGTACACTCTGAACAGCTCACCAGACTATTGCAGGGCCAACACTTACACACACAACCATTCATACTCATACTCACACCGAGGGGCAATTTGGAACATTGTCAGCCTCATGTGCATGTCTTTGGACTGTGGGAAGAAACCAGAGTACACGGAGGAAACCCACGCAAGTACTGGGACAACATGCAACCTCCACACAGAAACACCCTCGACGAGTCCAGGACTCAAACCCAGGACCTTCTTGCTGTAAGGTCGATGTGCTATATAGTTAACGCTTGAACAACTGAGTGTCATATATAGTATACCCACCTTGCATGGGTTTCTTTGCTTTGATCGGCAAATGATTGAATGTGTGAAGTGGATGGATAGTCAGATGGATAGATGCATTCTTCATCTTCACTTTTTTATTTAAATACAGACTGGCCAAATAGTTTCCTATTTAAAAAGTGTATTAAGTATATTAAATATGGGCCTTTGGCTTTTAATATGTAAATATAATGGAAAAAATGAGAGGAAAATAAAACGGTGATTTTTTTTCCCCCTCCACAGACCTAGACTGAATATTTGAGATCGTTATGTTTTTTTTTTTTTTCTGTGTTCCTCAGGCGGAGAAACACCACCCGGCTCTGCTGAAGCTGCTCTGTGATGAGCTGAAGGTCAAGTCTGATGTGCTGCTGGATTTCGAGCTGTGTCTGGCAGACACACAGCCAGCGGTGAGTCCTCTAAGGAGAATCTGACAGAGCGTTTTGCTTTTCACTGCAAATTAGAGGGCATCGGTGCCACGTCTGAGCCTGCGGGGGCAGCTAAGCGCCTGTCAGGACTGTCAATGCAGGATATACTCGACTGCGGGGTTCATTTATACAACTTTATCTGATCCTGACTCTCTGTATTTATTACCAGTGTAATGGATCCCTCTGTGCTGTGCGTCGATGAGTTGATGCGGATTGGCTGGTATGCGTTGCTGAGTTAATGCTGATTGGCTCTTATGCGTCGATGAGTTGATGCGGATTGGCTGTTAGGCGTCGATGAATTGATGTGGATTGGCTGTTATGCGTTTCTGAGTTAATGCTGATTGGCTGTTATGCGTCGACGATTTGATGCGGATTGGCTGGTATGCGTCGATGAGTTGACGCGGATTGGCTGTTGTATGTCGCGGAGTTGATGCGGATTGGCTGCTGTGCGTTGCTGAGTTAATGCTGATTGGCTCTTATGCGTCGATGATTTGATGCGGATTGGCTGTTATACGTTGCTGAGTTTAATGACAATGATTGTAAAACTCTTACACCTAAGCAAAATATACAGTTTTAGGCAGCACTCCGGATAGATATCTCTACTGACAGGTGTCCGAGGCTGGTGTTGTACGGGTAGCACGGCTCCATTACCAGCTGAATCAACTTCTTCCCTGGAGAAAATAAATAAATAAATCCCCCCCGATGTTTTTCCCGACTACGGTCTGGAGTGAAAGCAGGAAAGGTTAACACTAAGTTTGCTTTTCACCACCTTTCACTGATTTCCACGTTCACGTTCATTCGTATCTCCTGTCTTGGTAGTTTAATTACCCACATAACGAGTTCATGTTCTGTCTTCCTGTTAATGTTTGGTGTTTTGCTGATCAAAAGTTTTCATTCCAATCAAGCCAGACTCGTGTCTGGTTCCACCAGTTTAATCAGGTGAGCTTGGCTTTCAAAAGATTATTACGTGGACCTTTTCCTTGTTTTGAATGAAAACCTGAACCCACACCAACCCTTTCCGAGAAGATGCATGCTGTACAGTTGCATACTTTAACAGGTTTTAATAAGCGTATACAGTATACAGTATGAGCTCCATGGGATTTGAAGAGGGATATTAATACAAGATATTTTTATTATCTTTGTACAGGTACAGTGAGATATAACTGGGAGAAAGTGATAGTCCTTAATTACTTATAGTGGAGCTTCCACACGGGCCTGAGGAGCGGAGCACCATACATAACAAACCATGTCGCTTTTTCAAGGCTATACGTCCATTCGGCATCCATCTGATGTCAGCATGTATCGCAGTGCTGATTGGCTGTTATGCGTCACTGAGTTGATACCTATTGGCTGTCAGGCGTCATTGAGTTGATGTTGATTGGCTGTTATGTGTTGATGATGGTTGGCTGGTATGCGTCGGTGAGTTGATGCGAATTGGCTGTTTTGCGTCGCTGGGTTGATGTGGATTGGTTGTTGTGCTGCTGGGTTGATGCTGATTGGCTGGTATGAGTTGCTGAGTTGATGCTGATTGGCTGTTATGTGCCACTGAGTTGATACCTATTGGCTGTTACACATCGCTGGGTTGATGCGGATTGGCTGGTATGTGTCGCTGAGGTGATGTTGATTGGCTGATATGTGTTGCTGAGTTGATGCCTATTGGCTGTTACGTGTCATTGAATTGATGCGGATTGGCTGTTACACATTGCTGGGTTGATGCGGAATGGCTGTTATGCGTCGCTAAGTTAATGCTGATGGCTGTTATGCGTCAACGAGTTGAAACGGATTGGCTGGTATACATCGCCGAGTTGATGCATATTGGCTGTTATACGTCGCCAAGTTGCATGACGGTGGTTGTAAAACTATTACACATAAGCAAAATAGTTTTAGGCACTGCATAAAGGTGGAGCTCCCGATAGATATCTCTACTGATAGGTGTCTGAGGCTGGTGTTGTAAGAGTAGCGCGGCTCCTTTAAGGGCTGAATCAACTTCTTCCCTGGAGAAAATAAATAAATAAATCTCCCCCGTGTTTTTTCCGACTGCGGTCTGGAGTGAAAGAGGAAAGGTGAACACTAAGTTTGCTTTTCACTGCCTTTCGTGGATTTCCATGTTCGTTCGTTTCTCCTGTCTTGTTAGTTTTTTATCCACTTAACGAGTTCATGTTCTGTGTTCCTGTTAATGTTTGGTGTTTTGCTCAATAAAAGTTGGTCTGCATACCTGAGTCAATTGTATGTTGTTGTTTTTTGTCCTGTGTGAGTCTGGGTGATGATGTACAAGTCTCTGTTTTTTGGTTTCAGTTTTGTTATTAATAATAATTCTGTTTTTTTATTGGTGATGTGGCAGCTTTATCAGTTTTCCTGTGGGGCATGGACAGCCATCCAAGACATGCTCCATGCCTATGGGGTTCCACTTAGGAGCTCTTCTATAAACATGTTCAGGGCTCCTGAGTAGCACAGTAGAAGCGTTCACCTTATCGTCAGGGGATCTAGACTGATGCTGGTGGTGCCACAGCTGTCTGTGATTAGGAACAAAACAAACAAAAATGATTTCTCTTTCTTTCTCACCACTATGATGACACTTGTTAATGATAAGGTTGGAGATGTTGGCCTAGTTTTAAACTTGGAGTCAAACAGTGCTAGTCTTTGGTCTTCTTGGTGTCGTATGATTGGGATGAACTGGCTGGTGGGTGGAAAATTGGCAGGCAACCAAATCAGGGAGAAAATTTGTGGTGATGGCGGCAGTGTTGCATTTGGTTCCTTTCTGTCTGAAGTCTGTTTTCTGTGGCTTATCCATAAAAAGCCTGAGTAGGTAAAGGTTTTCATTCCAATCAAGCCAGACTCACGTCTGGTTACACCAGTTTAATCAGGTGAGCTTGGCTTTCAAAAGAATATTTCATGGACCTTTCACTTGTTTTGAATGAAAACCTGAACCCTCACCAACCCTTTCCGAGAAGATTGGAAGTTTATGTTCTAACGCATTTTATTCTTTGTATTTTTACATACAACCAGCGGTGGTTCTAGTTTCTATTAATGTAACTCTCTAATATTTTGTTATTTTGCCTTTAGCCATGACCACAGTGTATAATCACTAAGCGTTGTTTCAACAAACTTAAGCAGCATAACATTTATTTCCATCCAGTGTTGGGTTCATTTCTCACCAACATCTTGAATTGATGATGAGAAAAATTTAACCCCTCCATAAAGTCTTCTCCTGCACATCCCATCCGTGCCATCAGGGAAGATAACTTGGTCATTCAGGTCATCAGCTGACTTCATTTTATTGCATCATTAATGTTGCTGAGCCTCGACCTGACCAACTGAATCAACTGTAATCAAGGTTAAAGGCGCTCCAGCAAAATATTAGCATGCAGGAGTTTCATTTTTGGCATGGTAGTGTATGTTAACCTCAGATACCATGGTGTGGAAACCAAAAATGATCCCTGATAAACCCATGTATACCAGCTAATCCTGCTATCTGATTTCCAGAAAAACAATCCCCGTCTGTTATGTAAATTCTCCAACAGTATACATGCTAATTTGCATTCAGGGTTTCTTTTAGAAGCTCATTAATGTGGAATAAACTGGGATAAACGTGGATGTTCTGAACCTGTAAATAAGATGGAAAAAAGTTCAAATACGGTATATTGCATTTTCCAGGCACTAGGGGGTGTGTATGAAGAGTTCATCTTTTCTCCTCGTCTAGACAACCTTCACAGTTGCTTCTGTGCCCTGACTGTAAGTTCCAATGTGTTTTTATGTCCCCAGTCATGTAACTTTGTATGCACAAGTCTCTAAATGCTGCTTTTACAATGTCCTAATGCGTCCACAATGTGTCCTAATCTGTTCCAGGCTCTAATTGACTCAGTTGGCTCTCTCTCAGGAGACCCAAATATCCGTATGGTCACTCTGTATGACAACGAAGAGGTGAGAGAAATATTTTATTTATTTGCTGTACAGAAATATATGTACCTCTGTGCTTGATTTGCTAGAAAACTAAATGGTTCCCTTAAGTGTGTCCATCATTATAACTAGTAGACAAAATAACATACTCTGTCCTGCAGGTTGGGTCAGAGAGTGCTCAGGGTGCCATGTCAAACCTGACTGAGCTCATTCTGCGTCGCCTGGCAGCCAGCCCTGAAAACCTGACTGCTTTTCAGGAGGCCATGCCCATGTCCTTCATGATCAGCGCTGACATGGCTCATGCTCTGCACCCAAACTACCAGTCAGTTTCATTATATTACACTTATAACATTTGACAGACACCCATATCCAGAACAAATTACATTTTTGAATCTCATTTGTTCAGCTACGCTGTTAAGGGCTTTGCTCAGGAGCCCAACGCTGGCAGCTTGGTGGTACTGGGTTTTGAACTCCTGGCCCACTACTGATCAGTACACCAGAGCCTTAATCATTAAGCCACCAATGCAGGATTACTCATTCATTCATTCTTTCATTTTCTGAACCACTGGTGCCCATCTCAGCCGACTCTGGGCGAGGGCAGAGTGCACCCTGGACAGCTCGCAGGCCATCGCAGTGCTGGATTATTATTATTATTATTATTATTACTAGAAGTTCTCATAGAGAAGTGGAGTGCTGTGAGGGACAGTTAATCCAAGTCTATATAGTTTTGTTTATCTCTCCAGGCCCATTTATTCCTTCATGGAAGGTGGTGGCGACGATTGCGAGAACTCTAGAAACGGCCGTGTATGCGCTACCACATAAATCGAGTCGCCCATGGCATTCTGGGAGGGCTTCCGAGCCCAAGCAAAGTAGCTGTCTCCACAGCCCACCCTTCCTATAATCGTGCCGTGTATGCACCACCACATAAATCGAGTCAGGCAGGAAAGCACAATTAGTGTTGCTGTTCCACTCGCTGTGCTCGCTCACAGCAATTATTATTGTTATTATTGTTGTTATTGTTATCATTATCATTATAAGGGATTATTACATGGCTTATTTGAGACATTGATTCTGATTGGCCAGTTACGATATTCATAACAGACCATTTTGATGTAGCGTGCCATAAGCAGAAGCAATAAAATCTTTTTAAAATAAGTAAAATAATTTTTAAGCCAATATTTTGTTTGTAGCCATGCAATCATTCGGATTCGGACAGTGATCCAGTCATTATTACCAGTTCGTATATACACTCCTGGGCAAAAAAAACTGAGCCAACATTGAAATGACATATTTGTAGGTATAGCGGCAAAAGTATGTAACATCCAAGAATACAACATTACCAGTTAATGGTGATGGTTTGTCTGAACACCAGCTAATTTATATCAAATAATTATTTTTATAACTAATAAACGGCCCAGCCCACACCGCCAAGGCCACTAAAGCTTGGCTGGACATGAACGGCATCAAGCTCCTACTTCAGAGTTTTGACTTTTAGCATATTACCGTATATGTTAATATAGATAGAGATGCTGATGCTAGGACAGAACACGATACATATGGATCTGGGTAGTTAGAAGATAGATACTAGATTGTATTTCTGGCTGGCAGATTTGAACCCAATAGAGAACATCTGGGCATACATCCAACATAAATTAGTTGAACGAAAGTTTAGTAACACCACTGAACTTTGGGGGGCTGTCAAGTACGAGTGGACGAATTTGGACATTTCCAGATGCAAGAAACTTTCAGCCAGTCGAACCAAGAGACTTGAATATTTGCGAAAATCTAAAGTTCAATTCAATTCAATTCAGTTTTATTTGTATAGCGCTTTTTACAATTGACATTGTCACAAAGCAGCTTTAC
>JBCNYH010000021.1:7581637-7596041 GCA_039654325.1 Tandanus tandanus
GATCACTTCTGGTAGTACCTGTTTAAAGAAACATGTAGGTACTGGATCTAGCACACAGGTTGATGATTTAGATGAAGGGAAAGCAATTCCATATTGACTATTTAATAGAATGTGCATACTTATTCAATATATTTATATGTTATAGTTAATAATTACTAAAATTTTGAAAAATACAGACATGGCTCATTTTTTTTGACCAAGAGTGTGCTACATGGCAAAGAAGTGATCTGATTGGTCCGCTATATCGGGATTAAAAAACATTATTCTTATTGGATTATGCTAAAATCAAACCAGTGGACATGCACTGGTTGTCCCGGTTACTTTGAGCAGGTGGTGGTGTCTTCATGATCAGGCTTTAAAATTGAAAATTAAAGTCTCATTTAAGTTTGTTTATCCTTGTGTTTCTGTATAGTATATAGGCTGTATGCACTGAAAAGACGTCATTAGAGACTCTGTCATGGTTAAAATCTGTAAATATAAAAGTCTAAAGATCTTGTTTTAGTTTGCTTTTATTTGTGTTTCCATTTAGTAAAGAAAGTTAGAGACGGCGTTACACAGCTCTCGTACTCCTGTTCATGAAAGGTGAGGCTCATCCGCCTCACCTTCGCTGCATAATTCTTTGATAAACCCTTCGGAGTGTCAGGGTCCTGATCCACTTTATTTTCTAAGCCGCTTAATCCTAATTAAGGTTGTGGGGAGGCTGGTCCACATCAGCCGACTCTGGACGAAGGCAGGGTACACCCTGGACAGCCATTGCAGAGCCAACACACATACAACCATTTACACTCACACCTAGGGGCAATTTGGAACCGCCAGTCAGCCAACTGTGAGAGGAAACCACCATACCTGGAGGAACCTGATCCACCTGTAGGGGTTTTTTCTTTTGGTAATGACTGGCTCACTGTACAAAGAATTTTAGCAACACTCGGACGTACTGGTGTCAGAGCTTGTAAACCGGTAGCCTTATTAAAGAGTCTTTGATTTCCAGTGCTTTTGGTTTACTGGAAAAGCCTCAGTTTCATGTGGTTGAAAGTATTGATTTATAATGTTTTCATTGTCAGAGATAAGCATGAAGAGAATCACAGACCAGTTTTCCATAAGGTATTGTAACATTTCATACACCCCATTACACACACTTTTTATCTGCTCGCTGTGTGCTGAATGTCTCCGTGTTCTGGTTTAGGGTCCAGTCATAAAATTTAACAGCAACCAGCGATACGCCACCACTGCTGTAACTGCCTCCATCATTCGAGAGATTGCAGGAAAGATGGACGTGCCTCTTCAGGTTTATCTACACTCATTACTGATGATGTTTTTTATTGTGTGCTTTTGCTAAGACAGGTACGCTAACTGTTCAGGACACTTATCCACCTAACACCAGCGAGAACAAAACCCCATCACAGGTCATTGTGGGTTGTCCCGGTAATGGGCATACCACACAGTGGTGCTTAACTCGGGGGTCAGACTGCGTGTCTCTCTGTCTCTGTCACAATGTCCTGCCATGACCGTTAAACATATAAGTTGGATTGCATTTCATTTTTCGAACCCTTTATTAGGGCTGCAGGGAGGCTGGAGCCCATCCCAGCCAACTCTGGGCATACGTGGGGTACACTTTGAACAGCTCTCCAGCTAATCGCACGGCCAACACAGGCACTCAAACGTTTACACTCACACCTAGGGGCAATCAGGAATATCAAATTAGCCTAATGTGCATGGCTTTGGACTCTGGGAGTATAGCGTCACATGACCTACATCCTCTGTGATGATGTCACAGAGTGGGATGGTTATAAATATTCTGGGACTTCACTGTGCTTCCAGTTTGACTTGTATTGTGTTATTTCCCAGGATGTGATGGTGCGGAATGATAGTTCCTGTGGAACGACCATCGGGCCCATTCTGGCTGCTCGGCTGGGAATTCCGGTGCTGGATATTGGCGCTCCACAGCTGGCGATGCACTCCATCAGAGAGATGTGCTGCACCTCTGGAGTTCTCCAAACCACAACTCTATTCAAGGTTTTTCCACTTTTCTGAAATTTCTCATCTTCAAACTTCCTTCTTCAGTTCATGCCACCTCTTCCATCCTTATCCTATTATAACCCTCCAGCACCAAACAAATCACATGGGTCAATTTTTCCTAAATAATTTCCTTAGCAGCGTATATTTCTGTAAAAGTTATCAACATGAAATTTGGAACAAATATTTAACCATTTAAAATCTTCATTTACACAAAATTTCATGAGCGTATTTCACTTGGATCATTTTCACCGTAGTCTATTTCATACAGCTGAAAGTGGAAAGTCAAGTGCAACTTGGTCTCGGATTTGAAAGGCGTTCGGTTGGATCAGAATCATCATTTAAACTGGACTCTCCGCCATCAGACTCTGAACGCACACTTTCTTCATCATCTTTCCATGACTGAGACATTCACAATGTAAATCAGATCATTTCGATGAAACTCGCAACGTTTAAATTGAGCAATCTTTCACCTCGCCTCCATGTGAAAGGAAGCTTAAATGAACGTGTGCTGCGGGGGAGAGAATTTGCTTACATTGAAGGGGTTTGAAAAGGGGCATTTTTATTGATTTGCTTTGGGAATTATGTGCTTTTACATCAAAAGATTAGATAGTGGGAATTCCAAGGTTAGCTATGATACTGGGCCTGAGGGAGGAGACATTTTTCTATGTTTATTTTTATTTATTTATAAAATTTGAAAGTCAATCATTTTGACCCACTAATGTGTGACATCGTCAGCAAGTGCGGGTGGTGGTTTTGAATACGGGGTGCCAGCTCGCTTGAGCTGCAGCTACGTTAATTCTTTTGGTTCATTAAGCTGTTGGGGAAAAGTCAAGATCAGTGACTGCGAGTAATCACGCGGCCTTTCTCGGTTTCCCGGTTTGGATTATAAAGACTGTGTGGCGTGTTCCTGGGATGGACTTCTTTTTTTGTTGGGACTTTTTAATTTAATTTGGGAGACTGTGAAAAAGGGGGCATTTAAGGCATTGGGGTTATGCACGGGTTATTTGTTACAGATTTATCACTCATGAGAAATACAGAGTGCTGAACTGGTCTGTTTGGTGTGTCTGTTCAATGCAGCGAATAATTGTTTGTTACGCCGCATTACATAGATGCTCTTTGATCTCTGGTTAGTTGTAAAGGAAGTGGAAAACTGTTGGCTGACTTCTCGTTTCATTTGAAGAACCCCTTGTGCGTTTTACGTTAACTCAACCTGTGTTTAAAAGGGTTGATGTTAGAAATGCATTAATTGGCTATACTTCAAAATATGACCCTGCAACCTCTGACTGGTTTGGTGCTGGAGGCTCATAATTATGTTGTTCTTTTGCCACACCCATCTTTTTCATACTTCTACAGTAATTTTAGTTATTAAAAATGAAAAATGTTCAAATCAATAATGGTGTTAAATAATTAAATTGGGTTTGCTTTCAACCTTAACAGTGTAGCTTCACAAAGTGAAGGATACCAGCTTTAAAGGTTCAGTGTGTAACATTTTGGAAAATATATTAGCAGAAATAAAGTATATCATCAATAAATAATTTTTTATTAGTCTATAATCATTAAAAAATAAAAGTTGTTGAGTTTTCGGAACCTTAGAATAAGCTGTTTATATCTACATGGGGAGCAGGTCCCTTCTCATGGTGTCCGCCATCTAGCACAGCCATGTTTCTTCAGTAGCCCAGAACCATGTAGTCGTCAGTTGGTTGTAATCTAGATCCCGCTAAATCTTGCATACCGTACCTTTAGGAAGAAGGCTCATGTCATTAAATATTCTGAAGTTTGTGGAATTTGTATAAAACTTTTTTTACAACAGACTAATTTCCTGTTTTGTTTTTGTTGTGGTTTTTTTTATTTTTTTTATTTTTTATTTTTTTTTATGTTTTTAAAATTTTTTTTTGCAGGGCTTCTTCGAGCACTTCCCCTCCGTAAGAAGCATGCTTGTGGTGGACTAGAGTGCTGCTCTGACACAAACATAACCAGACAGGTGGATAGATGCATATCCAAATAAGAAAAAAAATCAGAATCTGTCTTTTTATCATATCTTAAATGAATGATTATCATTATTTAAGTAATTTACACTTTTAAATTTGTGTAAGGGTTCTACTGCAGTGAAAGCACAATGTTTTTGGTGGCTAGTTAGAACCTTTATTCCAAGAACACAATCCTACATTTACTCTCAGTACAGGTGAGATTGATTACAGGGACTCTTTTACTCGACTATCAGGCTGTCTATTTGGATACTTATTCTTTGGCTGTTTTCCAATTTAAGCTGAATGTAATTGATAAAGACAATAAATAAATCCTGTGGCTCTTTCTTTGTCTTTGCATTAGATTTATTTTCTATTTCACTTTTTGGGGACTCTGTTCTACAATTTTAAAGGGCAGTTTTGATGCTTTTTCCACTTTATTTGAGTGTCAAAAACCATGGTTATTTTTTTTTTATTTAATATATACATTTTTTCCCCTATGTGGGCACCCTAGTGCATCGCTGTTGGCCTTGCCCCAATAAGCCCCAGCCCCTAAGGTATCTCTGCCCAGAATGCTGACAAAAATATGACTTTCTTGGCTGAGGTAACAATAATTTAATGAAAGCCCTGCAAAGCACGCTTCCTCCAACATCATCTATTACATTAATTTCCTCCAGATCCCAGAAGTAATGATTTCACCGTTAGAATGCACTGGCAGCTCAAACAAAATAGCTGATTTTGTAAGCATGGAAACTTGCATCAACTCACCAGGCCCCTCCTCAGCTGGTCTTCCATGAATGGAGGATGCTGCGCCTACAGCAGTGTCTGGGAGGTTAAATGAAGATGTATTTTCAGACTAACAAAATATTTTAAGCCTGTATTTCTTTACAATCTGCTACAATGTCGCTTTTTTCCCTCACTTCTGTGGCTTCTCAACAGCTCCCATGGGCACTGATATGGTAAGTACTGGTGCATTTAATCTGCAGAACTGCCTTCTATTTATTTTATAGAGAGAGGCAAAATAAGCAGAGCAAGATAAGATGGTGGAACAGATTAAGAAAAGGAAAAAAAAGCAGCTAATAGGATTGCTTTACATGGCGTGGGTTAGTTATATGCCAGTTCCTTGGTGATGGTTACCACACCAACATTAGCGCAGTACAGTACAGAAGAGATAGGAACACTTAACAGTAGCATGGGTATTAATGCCAGAATTGCTGATACCTTGGGATTCGCACACAGTACAGTCTCTAGCTTTGAAGACTTTGGCTCCAACCCTAATAATTTTTTATCAATTTTTTCATTGACTTAAAGAGGTGTGTTCATTTTTGGTAGGAGATTGAACCTGTAGGAAGGTAGATCTTCAGGAAAAGGGTTGATAACCACCACGAGAGAATGGTGCAGGGATACAGTAACAGGCATTTCTGTACTCGAGAACCATCGGCAATTTCTGTTGTAATAATGCCTCAGGTGGTGGGAGCGCTGTGTTGGAGCCTGCACTGGTTTTATTTTTGGGACGGGCATTCAGGACTCCCCAGCTATTTCCAGCAGTTATCACAGAGTGTTTCCCCAAGTGGCCACCAGATTGCTTCTGGGATCACTGTTTATAAATTCATAAACTAGCTTAGTAATAAAAATTCCTGAAATGTTTCCTTTAATGCTAAATGTTTACATTTCTACACAGGAAGTTAAAGAAGGTGTTATTACAATAAACTACTTACTTTGCTAAAACAGCGCTTAGCATGTCCAAGGTTCTTATTTGAATAACGGAAACTGCCCAAAATAGCCAAGGGAGTCGCAGATGACAGATCTGCATGTGGAAAATGCTTTGCTGATGATGAGAGAGGCCAGAGGAAAATTTCAAGCCTGCGGATCAGAACTTAAGAGGACAACGGTAACTCAAATAACCACTCGATACAACCATGCTGAGCACAAAAGCATCTCAGAGCACACAACATACAAAACGTTGAGGTGGATGGTTTACAAAAGTTGAAGACCACATTCCCACATAGCAAAGTTGCTCTGACCCAGAGATGGGCCACTCATTCCAGTTATACTTGGCTCTCATACTGCAATCTGACAACGGTCCATCAATGGCCCACCTCTGGTTGCTAGTATATGGATCACATGATGTGACACATGACAAAGCCATATCATTTGACCAAACCAGGCTTATTCTGACTCTATTATTGGTCATCTGTTGCTTTGTAACTTGCTGGGATTGTTTTCTTCGTCACTTTATCACAGTGTTTCAGTAAAAATGGCCTCAATGTGCTTTCTTTCTTAAAAAATGTCTGTGCATTCAGAATGGGCCATTAACGGGTTTCCTGCACAATTTGGGGATTTATGATTATTCTGAATAAAATAATGCAATCGAAGGCTTGCTTAGATCTGGAAGGCGTCTTAACCAGGGTTTGGATAGATAGATAGACAGACAGACAGACAGACCAACCGACCGACCGACCAACCATCATAGGGCCAGAAGTGGCCCAATTTTGTTCAAATTATATAGGTTTGTCATAGTGGCAATCAGAGGTGGCACACTAATGGACCATAATTCATTACAGTATGTGGGCCAAGTCTTATTAGAATTTGTGACCCGTCTCTTGGCCAGACCAACTTTACATTGTGGGTTTGGTTCTGTTCCAGTTAGCCAATCTGAGGCTACAGTGGGCACGGGCTTCCCCAAACTGGATGGTTGAAGATTTTCTCATTTGCATAGATCCAAAAATAAAAATGAATAGAAAGACAGAATTATATGGGGTTACAGAATAAAAGCTGGTGAAGTGCACTGTAGAAACACAGAATTGCTTGAACCTATATGTTTTTACTATATTCATTCATTCCTTCATTCATTCATTTATTCATTCATTCATTTGCCTAACCACTTAATCCTACTAGAGTCACAGCAAGACTGGAGCCTATCTCAGCCGAGTTTGGGCAAAGCCGGGGTACCCACTGAACAGCTTGCTGGTCCATCACAGGGCCAACACACACAACCATCCATTCATAATCACACTCACACCTAAGGGAAATTTACAACAGGTAATTAGCCTAATGTGTATGTCTGGATTGAGGGAGGAAACCGGAGTACCCAAGAGGAAACCCACACAAGCTACAAACTCCACAGAAACGCCCTCACCGAGCCCACTCACACCTAGGAGCAATTTGGAGCAGCCAGTTAGCTTTATGTGCCACTGTCCTGGCCTGTTTTTTCCATTTTAAATACATTTTCAAGGCAACTTTCCTGAGGTTTCTCACAATCCGCCCTCCTCCCTCCCTTCCTCCCTCCCTCCCTCTCTTCTTTTCCTGCAAACCGAACAACACTGCTTTCCTACAGTCAGTGTGTCGGTGCACATTCATAGAAACACCGTGCTGTGTGTGTGTGTGTGTGATCCAGGAGTCTACAGCCTACAAGGCGCCATCGCGTCTCTACTTCAGCAGCGTGTATTCACGGCTCGGGATGTCGGTGTGAGCATTAAGGGAAGAGCTCGAAGTGAAGATGAAGTCCCGGCGCTTGTGGATTCTCCTGGCTGTAATGAGCGCCTGTCAGCAGCTCGCATCTTCTGCCACATACGGTACGTCATTAAACACGCACAGTGCATGAGTGTCGGGGCTGCGGAGCTGCGTTCTACCCCAGTGCGCACAGTGCGCACAAACAACCCGGGCTGCGTTCAACCCCAGTGCGCACCAACAACCCTGTGGAGCTCTCTCCATGCTTATGGGATAAAGTTGGATGATTGATAATAGCAGTCATTTGCTGATTAGATTTAATGCATGCTCTGTATTTCATTATGATTAAAAAAAACCCCAAACATTTCAGTGTTGTTTCCTCTCCTGCAGCCGTGTGTGTGCATAAGTCGTGACTTACAGGCGACTGCACTGCCATGCTGGTCAATAACAAATATAGCTGGTAATATAATGATGTCAAAAGGCTGTTAAAATAATGTTGGGAGTCTGAAAATCAATCAATCAATCAATAAATTAATTATTATTAATAATAGTAATAATAATGTATTATTATTCCCCTATTATCTTATTCTGAAATTCTGCCCCTGTAAATATAACAAGAATCCCAATAAATCCAAACAGGACCACTGTGTCATTTACTGTGTCATCGTCACTACGTCCAGGACTTGGCAAAGACTTTTGTTGTTGTAAACAACTGTTGCAAGGCAAGCTATTTCAGCAGCTTACCCTGCATTTTCTCTCGGCGCAAAAGAGATGAGTTTCTTTCTGCAATAAAGATGGCATCCCTTTTTCTTCCCCCACAGGCCCTTCTGCATGCACTATGACTCATCCATGAAGCAAAGCCGATCCGGTCACTGGTGTTTTCAGTCTGTCAATGTAGAGTGCATTTATTTAAATATATATATTTAAAAAAAGAAGAAGAAGAAGTTGGTTTTGAATATAGCTGTAAGAGACCTATGTACTATATGGTACGCCGCAGATCAGTGCTGTTGTCACTAATGATAGAGTGCATTGATTAAAAAAAATTGTAAACATACAGTATACATGCTTTCATGTTCTGTATTGAATACTGCTTCATACTGGGTACTTTAATTATTTTTAAGTGGAGTCACCCACATTTCATTCATTCGCTGAACTGTTTAATCCTACTAGGGTTGCAGGGAGGCTGGTGCCTATCTCAGTCGACTCTGGGCAAAAACGGGGTACACCCTGAACAGCTTGCCAGTCAATCTCAGGGCCAACACTCATTAACTCATTTGCCAAGCCTCTTATTTCTACTAGGGACTCAGCCAACACTTGGCGAAGGTGGGGTACACCCTAAACAGTTCGCCAGACCATCACAGGGCAATACACACATAATCATTCACACTCACACCTAGGGACAATCTGGAACAGCCAATTAGCCTAATGTGGAACTCACAGAGCTACAAACACTGTTAAATAAAGACTGAGATGGTAAAGACTAGTCCTCAGATTCACTGTGTAATAATACCAGATTTAATTACATCATCGCACTTAACAAAGTGTCAATGACAAGAAATAACCTTAAACAACTGCTGAATTTGCACAGCTTAACTCCAGTTTAAAGGCACCATTTCACTAGTGAATAGTCAATGTGTTTTATCTTCCATTATCAGTTCTTTTTGGCTTAATATAAAGGTTTCTTGGAGAAACTAGCCCAGCTCACAGGCTGAGTATCTCTTATTCACCTATTTTACATCTTGTTGTGTTTCTGTATCTGTGTACATTAACAATAACAAGACCGCATGAACAGAGGAACGTTTGTGTGCATGGGTGATAACTTGGCAGTGCAACAACGATTCATAGGAATTGGAAAAGTCTGAGATAAATATTATAAACAGAACATAGAATACGATTTTAAAAGAAATTCAAAAGATGATTAAGTTTAGTAATATCATGGCGCCTGGTGCAGGGTTCACTGAGACTCAGTGTAAGCAAACGGTTTCAGACAGACATTGTGAATAATGGTTCCCTTTCATTTCCAATAGAGAACAATGTATTTCATGCTTTTTTGCCAAACCACTTAATCCTACTAGGGTCGCAGGGAGGCTGAAACCTATCTCAGCCAACACTGGGCGAAGGCAGGGTACACTCTGGTCAGTTTGCCAGCCTATCGCAGGCAAACACAAACACAACCATTCACACTCACATTAATACCTAGGGACAACCAATTAGCTTAATGTGCATGTCTTTGATCTGTGGGAGGAAACCGGAGTACCCAGAGGAAACCCCTGCATGCACAGGGAGAACATGCAAACTCCACACAGAAACGCTGTGGCTGAGCCCAGGACATGAACCCAGGACCTTCTTGCTGTGAGGCAGACGTGCTAACCACCACGCCGCTGTGCCGCCCACACTGTGTTTCATGTTTATTTAATATGCCTCATAGTTGAATGGGCTCCTTTAGGGTATTCACTATTATCTGAGCGCTAGATCAATATCACTGTATTGGAGATATTATTTGAGGTTATTCACGACCAAATTGCTGGATAATTTTTGATTTTCAGGATTAAGATTGAATCAAATCTGTAGAAAACATAGTAAACATACAGACCTGAATCTTGTTACAGGTATTTGGGTTTTGGGTCGTAAGTAGAGCTCTGAACACAGTTGCAGAAAATGGGGGTGCTGAAGGTGTTGTAGCACCACTGACTTTCAGAAATCCTTTAACTGCAAGTATAGCGGCAACTGCAAAAATAATAAAATAGTAATAACACAATCACATGTATGCATCCCAATGTGTACTGTAAATCTAGATCTAAATACAGTTTGCCTCAATTCCGTTCAGCTTGCAGGGCATGGCCATGCAGTTGTGTACAGATGTATTTCAGCACCATGGATAGTGATTACAATCCTATTGGTTTCACATACACAGCACTGACCTATAAGAATTGTGTGTGTGTGTGTGTGTGTGTGTGTATGTGTGTGTGTGTGTGTGTGTGCCCAAATCCCTTGCGAAGCATGCCTTGTACTCCCAAAGCATATGTTAGACCAGTTAGCTCTTCACAGTATTTGTTTGTGATATTCTGTGAAGGACAGACCCTCAGATTCTGGCATGCATATACACTCTGCATCTGCAGTCTGGTCTCTCTTGCTGGCTGAATCACCTCTCATGAATTCTCACATCATACCATCGTTGTGGGAATGTCGGCATATTTTTCTGTGCAAAGGAACACAAAAATGAATCTCACTCACTGACTCACTCACTCACTCACTCACTCACTCACTCACTCACTCACTTGCCGAACTGCTTATTCTTAGAATCGCAGGGAGGCTGGAGCCTATCTCTACCAACACTGGGCGAAAGAGGGGTAAACTCTGAACAGCTCACCAGACCATCGCAGGTCAACACACACAGCCTTTTACACTCACACTCACACCTAAGGGCAATTTGGAACAGCCAATTAGCCTAATGTGCATGTTTTTGGGAGGAAACCTGATTACCCAGAAGAAACCCACACAAGCATTGGGAGAACATGCAAACTCCACACAGAAATACCTGAGCCCAGGACTCGAACCTAGGACCTTCTGACTATGAGGCGGACGTGCTAACCACTACACCACTGTACCGCCCCTCATTTTTTATTCAGTTCATTTTCTGAATTGCTTTATCCTTTGTTCGGGTCATATGAAGGCTGGAGCCTAACTCAGCCAACTTTGGGTGAAGGCAGGGATACACCCTGAACAGCTTGCCAACACAGACACACAACCATTCACACCCACACCTAGGGGCAATCAAGAATTTCCAGTTAGCCTAATGTGCGTATCTTTGGACTGTGGGAGGAAACCGATGCATGCACAGGGAGAACATGCAGACTCCGCACAGAAACACCCTCTTATTTTTCTTACTGGATATCAGAAGACATGGCATGTTTGCTATACTGCCTGTTGCTGTTTGTGAACCTGTACAAAGAAGCAAAGGAGATTAAGTGCCTTTGTGTACAGTTGTTTATCTGGCGGGTTATATGAATGACTAGTGTAAGCATAGGAGATAAAAGTGGTGTAGAACATTAACCGTTGCAGTTAATTATTAAGAGTTGTTCATTACCTGTTATACTGTCAGACATGCATATGGGAGAAAAGCAAAGGGAAAATATGGGCTCTGTTAATATGTGGAGGCCATTGTGGGTTCCTTTGCACAGGAGTAAGGGAACTCATTTCAGGTAACACCTACATTACATTACACATTGTGGGAAAAAAACCACCAATTATAAATAATCATTCATTCATTTATTTGCTGAACTGCTTAATCCTTATAGGGTCACTGGGAGGCTGGAGCCTATCTCAACTGACTCTGGGTGAAGGCACTCTGAACAGCTTGCCAGTCCATCTCAGGACAACACAGACACACAACTATTCACACCCACACTTACAACTAACCTCATGTGCATGCCTTTGGATTGTGGGAGGAAACTGGAGCACCCAGAGGAAACCCATGCAAGCATTGGGAGAACATGCACACTCAGAAATGCAGGAACCCCCACAACCCGACTTCGCTGCTTGCCGACAAGGCCATGGGCGAGCTTCTTCCATGCCTTCCCTTCCTGCGGGGCAGGAACAGGACCCGCTGCCTCCAATGTGGCTGTTGACTGGACAGCCCATGACGAGCACTCAGGATCCTAGGTGATGCTGGCCACATGGACCAATGTGTACGAGTCCAGCATGTGTACGAGTCAGAGGGCCACGCTAATAACCCCCTGGCACAATGAAAGTGAAGGAGGGTTCTGTGTGCCTCTGGTAAAACAATGCCTGGGCAGGGCAAAGCCAGAGAAAACTCTGGTAGAGGCCCACAGTGATTCTGATGTGCAAATTGGTTGTCCGACCTGGGCATAGGGGAGAAAGACTAATCAAACCATCTAGGAGCTGGTTCCCTCCGAAGTTTCCCGCAGGATAGCTAGGGCTTGGGCCGCAGTTTTATCTGGTAAAGCTTTTGATAAGAGGCATTGGGACCGAAATGGTCTCAACCTATTCTCAAACTTTACATTTGGAAAGAGACATGGTTACCGGATGATGTCATGGTAAAACCTCTGGCTTAGACATAAAACACTGCAAATGCCTTAAAAGTTATTTATGTGATTGTACAAGATTGTTTTCCATCAGACTACATTTTTATCTTGTTGTTTTCAAGCTACTCTCTCCAAACCAGCTTCAGCTCATCCATCATGTATTCAAATAGTGTGCTTGTATCGAGCTTTTGGAAAGACACACACACACACTCTCTGGTTTTCTTTTCCCCTTTGAAATGAGTGGAGTTTCAGAAACAAAGTCTTCCTGCTTGGTCATGGTTAATCCGAGAGCTACCAAACATAATTTAACACCTCAGGACAACTCATTCAACACACTCATGCAATCAGCTCCGACCCACGCTTGTCTTTTACTTGCTTTTCATCTATGCTTTTTATTCAATTGGCAGCAATGCATTTTGGCTGCTTAGAAATAAATGGAGTTTATTTACTCCATGTACCATTTACTCCATTTACTCCATACTTCAGACATGAAGACGGATGCAAATGCAGATAAAATGAGTTTTGTAATAAAAGCACATGCAGAACGTCCAAATACGCAATCCAAAAATCAGCGTCAGAAAGCAGGCAGAGTTCAGTTGATCAGGCAAACAATATCAGAGACAAAAGTGTAATCAAATCTGGCAAATGTAAAAACGCAGAAAAGGTCCTGTGTTTGATTCCAGGGTGAGGGCATTTCTGTATGGAGTAGAACGCTCTCTCCATGCTTGTGTGGGTTTCTTCCACGTACTCTGGTTTCCTCCAACAGTCCAAAGACATGCACATTAGGCTAAGCAGAAGAATTTGACTCACCACATGTTACTAATTTCAATGGGATTTTATATTCATCCAATGCAAGAGGATATTCATTAGGGGTCAATGCAACTCTGATGCCTTCTCCTCTCACCTTTTTAATTCTTGCTTTTCTTTCTCTTATTTTCCATCCCACCTTGTCTTTCTCATTGTGGCGCATCAGTCTCTCTCACACTTACTCCCTCGGTAAGCCCCAGAAGAGTAGAGATGAAGCAGAGAGGAGGTGTCCAGCGCAGACTCTAAAAACAGAACATCAGGGAACTCCTACACCATTACCACGTTTAGTACTTAGAATGAATTATGCATGAAGTGTGTGCATCTGTGCACATATCCCTGCACTTTATCTCACCCCCAAACAGCTGTACGTATGTCCAGGATGTCCAGGGTTTTCTGTGTGGTTGAGTTTTCGATCTCACATTTCGTATTATAATAACAAGGTCTGGTGATGTTTGCTCTTTTCAAGATGGTGTGACTGTATGCTTTGTAAGCAGTATTTGCCGGTTACTATGGTGCTGTAGTACCATAGTGGACTGGCGGTGCCTGATAAGCCTGTCACTGGCAAATCAATCTCGCTTGCTGAGGTTAAAGGTTAAGTTACTGTGTGGAAATGTACCACTTATATGGACAGGTGCTCAGTCACATGTCGGGATCAACATGTACCAGTTGAATGAGATTCCCTGCATTGTGGCAGGTAACAGAAAGGCTTAAAGACACACACACACTCTCTCTCATTCACACAGGGTGGCACTGTTGTGTATTGGTCCTGGGTTCGAATCCCAGGCTCAGCAAGGGTGTATTTGTGTGGAGTTTGCATGTTCTCCCTGAGCTTGCCTGGGTTTTCTCCAGGTAATCTGGTTTCCCCCACAAGTCTAAATAGATGCACATTAGGCTAATTAGCTGTTCCAAATTGCCCCTAGGCAAATTGCCCCATGTGGTTGCTTCAGACACACCAATATTTGGTTTCTGGAGCCTGTATTAGCTTTTGTCTCCCTTCTTGCTTTTGGTTACTTACAGTCTTTTGTCACTCTGTACTGTCTCATGCATAATCAATCTCTCTCTCTCTCTCTCTCTCTCTCTCTCTCTCTCTCTCTCTCTCTCTCTCTCTCTCTCTCTCTCTCT
>JBCNYH010000021.1:7596141-7609892 GCA_039654325.1 Tandanus tandanus
CTATATATTGTTGTTTGTTTACTTATTCTCATCAATATGATCCAATATTACATGAAATAAATACTTGAATAGTACTCAGTTTCTGATTTATCTTCATTTTTTTAGGTGTATAATCATCACGGCATCCCTGTATTGTTTAATTTCTTCATTTGCTAAACCATTCCATATGATTTGAAGTTCATTCATGCTATGCAAAAAAATAAAATCTGTGACACCTTTCAATTTTTCTGGGAAATTGGTATTTTCAGTGTTTACCTCAATATACTTGTCGGAATTATTTTTTTGGTTCTCATTGCCTACGATAGCATTGTTCAATACATTTTCACCCAAATAAGATTTTTTTATTAAGTTTATTAAGAATTATAAAGAATTTTTATTAGGAGCCCTTTTAGACAAAAGTGGTGGTGTATAATCCACTGTACATATACGTACATACACACACACACACACACACACACACACACACACACACACACACACACATATATATATATATATGGCGGGACGGTGGTGTGGTGGTTAGCACATCCTCTTCACAGCAAGAAGGTCCTGGGTTTGAGTTCCAGGCTCGATGAGGGTGTTTCTTGATGGTGCAGTTTCATTGTATTTATATATTAATATTTTGCTATACTGGGAAGTTACATTTTCTATAAATTCAGTTCATGTTTTTGACCCCAGGTGACCCTCCAATAATATTATTTAGTCATATTCTCATAAACATTATTTGTTGAAAAGAAATGATTGCCTCAGAGTTCAAAATAGGGTTTTTTCATACAGAAATAAAAATCCCATCATTCCTGCATATAGCATCAGAGTGGACACATGCATTTACACTTATTTTCTCTTCATTTAATAAGTCCTGCATTCCTTCCCAGATTATGGGAAGGGTTTTTTCCAGCTCAGTCAGAACTAATCAATATCTGTTTAAAAGTTCAAAGTTTGTTGAAACCTCTCAGAATAATATTCAGTTATGCTATAAACTCCCGTGAATGCTGAAGAATTCTGCAGTTAAAATACAGTAATTGGTTATTATTACAAACGAATCCCGGCTGTACATGAGTACATTTTCATTTGAATAAATCATCCTTTTTTGTGGCTTTGAAGCAGCGTTTGTTTGACAGAAGGGACACATTGTTGGCGTTGGGAGAGAGTAAGATGTATGCTTGAGGTTAGATGGTCAGCAGCCCTCAAATTTGTCCTAACAGTTGTTTCCCTCCAGAGATTAGACTGTAATGAGATGTAGTAAAGAGGAAAGGGGGGACCTCAGCTATGACTGATTGTTTTAGACTCATTGCTGTGTTTTTCTGTGCTTTTAGGTGTTAAGCCAAATATAGAAAGATGGAATATTGCTGACCGATTCTGACAATGTTTATAGTGCTATAAAGAGCTGAGTGGTAGCTACCAAGGCTTGTACATTCTTTCCCTTATTAATGTGGGATAATAAATATATATTTAAGTGTTTTGTCATTGTAGGTCATGGGACATATGAACCATGTTACTGTGGAATATTACTGATTACAAGATGTAGCATTAAACAATTCAGAATGAGCTGTAAGCCAGTTTGGGCGATCAACTTGCATTTTTGTTAGTTCCTGACCGTTTTAAATAGACCTAAGCAGATCTCTTAACTCATAGATGACAGCAGTGTGGAATAGAAATACACTAACTTCCAGTGTCCCTGAAACAAAGAACGCACACTAATTAGGGAATTGTTTCCAACATCTGCGAAAGCTCTGTGTTATAAGCCATGGAAAGTAAAAACGCACAGTCAGCTTCATGATAAAAACAGTTTCTCAGGGTGAGGTGTGTGTGTGTGTGTGTGTGTGTGTGTTTGTGTGTGGGCATGGCTGAGATGCTGGTGCTTAGCTATTCATCCGACCTGACCACATCCCTTGAGAACCTTTTCGGAACGTTTCCTGTCAATTGCCACTTCCTGTTTTTTATCAAATTTTAGCACTTTGATAATTTTATTATCAAAATTACTTTGATAATAAAAAAAGTGTGGTAGATTGATAATTTCTGAAGGAGAGTCACCTTCTCCCCAACAAAACAGTTGTGAAGGTGCTGATGGAGAGAAAAGGGATCGCTGGGCATTTAAACAAAAAAAATCCGTCTATATATTGGGAAACAAAATAGTAGTTCATTGAAAATATCAGATTGTGTGTGAATTCCCAAGAATTCTGAAAGTAAAAAATAGTCAGTAACCCTAATATGCATGTCTTATGATTGTGGGAGGAAACCAGAGCACCCAGAGGAAACCCATGCAAGCACAGGGAGAATATGCGAACTCCACACAGAAACATCCTCACCAACTAACCCGGACGTTCTTGTGAGGCGAAAGTGCTAACCAGTATGCCATGTCCCCCAGATAAAAGGTCTAGAGTTTAATCCAAGTGTGGATTTGAAATCTGTTGCGGTTTTTCCAATATGAAGTCCAAAGATTGGTCTCTGCCAGAGAAGCAATACATCAGACTGGGGGAGTTAAAAAGGTCTGTGAAATAGCAGAAGCAATAGGTGAGGCCAATTCAACTATTTGGTGCATTCTTATAAAGAAAAGAATGCACTGGTGAGGTCATGAGCATCAAAATGCCCAGAAAAGAGTTATGGTGATGAATTTTTTTCCATGGGGAATAAAATTCCCTTCACAACAATTTTCCAGATCAAGAGCACCTTCCAAGAGGAAAAGGGAAAAATCAAGGGAAGGCTCACCAGAGTTAATTCAAATGGTCTTAACACAAGATTGGACTCAGAAAGGGAAACCCAGTTTGCAGTTTACCAAAAACATCTAAAAAGCCAATACAGTTTTGGAACAACATCCGGTGGACATGTGAGCCAAAGCATATCCACCACATTTATTTTATTTTATTTATTGATGATATAATAGCTGAAAAGAGTTTCAGGATGAACTCTGAAGTGTACAGGGTTATCTGCACAGATTCACTTATAAAAACTGCTGTAATTCTTACACTCTCCTATACAATTCTTAATCTCCTATATAATATCGTAGATATCTGAATTATAATGTCCAATTATTTTGGCAACAACTGTACGAAATCAAAACATGAATGTCATACAATATTACATACTATATTGATTATATACTTACACTGCACAGTATGAGATTCTTTCATTAAAATGTGCTTTAGAAAGGGGGACACATAGAGAAATACTGTGAGCATCCGAATCTGGAACAAGCCACTAAGTTCTTCACAAATCACTTATAAGACGGGGTAGACTGCATAACTATCCATGCTTGGTTACCAAATACCAAAGCTCAGGAAAGATGGCGTCTTAATCTGCGACAATACTTCAATAATACTTCTGTATCTGTTTGTGTATGTCTGATCTCCTCTACCGTTTTCGATCCACTGCTACCCTGAATGGGATAAAGCAGTTACTCTGAAGCATTAGCAAACAGTTCAGTAACGTGATCCACATCACCCCAAATATCCTTGTTGAGACCTCTTACTCAAAAGAATTCCACTGAAGAAAATTAAACCATATTTCTCTCTACCGTTACAGTCAGGGAAGGCATGGTAGCGTAGTTTTTATCACTTCCACCTCACAGCAAGAAGGTCCTTGGTTCGAGTCCCTGGCTTAGGTGTTTCTGCGTGGAGTCTCCCCATGCTTGCGTCGGTTTCCTTCGGGTACTTTGATTTCTTCCCACAGTCCAAAGGCATGCATCTCAAATTAATTATATCAAATTGCCCCTAGGTGTGAGTGTGAATGGTTGCATGTGTGTGGCCCTGTGATGATCTGGCGAGCTGTTCAGGGTGTACCCCACCTTTGCTCAGTGTCAGCTACGATACGTCCCAGCCTCCCAGCAACCCTAACATTAAGCGGTTCTGCAAATGAGTAATTAGTTATATAACATATATGAATATCATGGCCAAATTTCGCTTTCAGGGAATTTTTTAAGCATTTGTTTGATACAACTCATAAATTGACCAATGCACAATACAGTGGGAGCATTTAAAGAGCTCAGTGCAGATCTGAGAGAAAGGATCACAGATTTACAGAAGCCAGTAATGTTTCTTGAAGCCTTTTCCAACCAACTGCATATTTCAAGACCATCAGTTGAGGCAGTTGTATGTAGGTACAAATTATTGGGAGGTACAGACATTTTATTGGAAGAAGACCCAAACTGTCACCACCAGCTGAGTGGAAATTGGTTTTGAATAGTCAGGAACAAGCCAGGAACCACCAAGGCACATGCCGGGTACACTGTTCCCCAGACACTGTCTATGGTAAAATTAGTTTCCTTCAACTGAGAGGTTGCCATCCAGAAAAGTACCCCAAAATTATCACCCTTAAGGTTACTAGTTTGCATCTGATCACATAGACAAAGAAAAAGCCTTCTGTGGGAAACTTTTATGGTCAGATCAGATATTTGTTTGGCCACAATGACAGTGGATGAATGAATGGTACAAACATTGTGGCATCATCTGCCAGTGGAACTGATGCATTGAACAGAGTTAATGGAATAATAAAGAAAGAAGACTACATCAGAATTCTTTAGCATAACTTCAAATCGTTTTGGATCTATTTGGGTGTTTCAACAGGACAATGACCCCAAATATATATCAAAGCTGATTGTGGAATAGATAAAATAAGCTTAACATTTAAGCTTAAAACATCCTGTTCTCAACCCTACCAAAAAAAAATGTGGCCTATGCTTGAAAGTCAGGTCTGTGCAATGAAACATACACAGTTAATTTAAGTCTACTCCAAGAACAGTCGTCTCATATCCATTCTGGCCATAAAATGAGTGTTTTTGATCTCTCTCTCTCTCTCTCTCTCTCTCTCTCTCTCTCTCTCTCTCTCTCTCTCTCTCTCTCTCTCTCTCCCCCTATCGCTCTCTATTTCAGGTTGTTTGTTTGATGGGGGTCTTTGCAACAATGGGCAAGCTTGTTGGGATGGTAAGTATTCCAGTCGATGCTGTTTCCCCGTTCCCACTGAACACATGTTTAAAGTGATCTCCTGTAAAAGACTAGCTTGTCAGAATAATAAAAAATACTTTCTTAAGCATCGCAATAGGAATCTTAAATAACGGCATGCTTAAAACTACCAATGCATTTAACATTATATCTGTGTGAGAAGGACGGTGGCTTTAGTGGTTTGCACTGTCGCCTCTCAGCAGCTGACTACGTTCTTTCTGTGTGGGGCTTGCATCTTCTCTCCATGCTTGCATGGGTTTCCTCTGAATGTTCTGGTTTCCTCCAACAGTTCAAAGACATGCACATTAGGCTAAGTGGTGTTCCAAATTGTCCCTTGGTGTGAATGGTTGTTTGTATCTATGTTAGTCCTGGGATAGACTGGCGACCTGTGTTCCACGGTGTACCCGGCCTCTTACCCAAAGTCAGGTGGAATTGACTCCAGCATCCCCTGAAACCCTGATGGGTAACCAGTATAAATAATGGATAGATGGATGTTTTCATATGGTTCTCATCTTTGGTCTTCGGACTGCACTCTCAAAACATTCATTCATTTGTCAAATCACTTAATCCTACTAGGGTCGCTTGGAGGGGTGCCTATCTCAGCCAACATTGGGCGAAGATGGGGTACACCCTGTCCAGCTCGCCAGACCATCGCAGGGCAAAACACACAAAACTATTCACACTCACACCTAGGGGCAATTTGGAACAGCCAGTTAGCCTAATGTGCATGTCTTTGGACTGTTGGAGAAAACTGGGGTACCCGGAGGAAACCCATGCAAGCACAGGGATAACATGCATATTCCACACAGAAACGCCGTCGTTGAGCCTGGGAATCGAACCTCCTTGCTGTGAGGAGGACGTGCTAACCACTTTGTCACTATGTCACCCCCAATTTAGGTGATAAATAATATTCTAATAAATAATGTGCATGCCTATGGACTGTGGGAGGAAACCGGAGTACCAAGGTGAAACCCACACAAGCACGAGGAGAACATGCCTGAACTCCACATAGAAATGTTGTTGAGCTCGGGATTCAATCCAGGTCTTTCTTGCTGTGAGGCGGGCATGCTAACCACTACACCAGCCGCCTCTTTCAAAACTGATGTGATAAAAGTAACACAAAATTGAATAAATAAATAAAATGTGTAAATTTATAACACATTATCAGGTCGAATAAGGACAAACCTTTTTGCTTTTTGATTGTCCAAGTGGAGTTCTAATTTGAATGATGATTTCAGGAGCACAGGTTGCAACGTGATTGGACAATAATTTAACACGTTATACATGATATCTGCGATGGCTTGGCGAGCTGTCCAGGATGTACCCCGCCCGCGCCCAGAGTCGGCTGAGATAGGCACCAGCCTCCCTGTAACCCTAATTAGGATTAAGCAGTTCAGAAAATGAATGAATGATATACATGATATTTTAATTATCACATTTACTGAATATTTTAACACAACATGCATTAAAATACGGCAGCAATAACAGAAATAGTGTGTAAGATACTGACACATCCTTTCTGAGTGTGCATTAGACTGAGAGCATGCGATCACACAAACTCAGAAACAATTGTGGCCGATTAATATTTTTATTCCTCATTATTACAATTTGTGTGCATATTTTCTTCAGTAAAAGCCCCTTTGTGAGTGTAAAATACTTAAACAGAACCAATTACTCCATAGAAATGGCATTTTATGATCACCTGGTTGTACCTAATGATGAGGACCTTAAAACGTTTCTATGGCAACTGTGACATCACGGAGGCAAACATAACATCTTTTTTTTTTCAGTGTTCTGTGTAAGGGAGAAGAAGGGAGTTGAGAGAGACAGAAAGAGAAGGAGAGAGAGAGAGAGAGAGAGAGAGAGAGAGAGAGAGAGAGAGAGGGAAATGAGTCATAGTGACATTTACACAGTTATTTAAGTTCAAGAATGATGAAGAACGCCAAGCATGCATTGTATTCAATCACACAAAATGCATGCCTTGGCTTCGATTTAATTCCTTTTCTGTTCAGAATGACATAAATAGAACATTTCTGTAAACAAAAGTATGCATGTGCTCTGTGTATACACGGGTTGGTCTGAATTATTTGAATTCTTTAGTATCCATTTGTGGGTGGCACCGTGGTATAGAGGTCACATTCACCTCATAGCAGGTCCTGTGTGGTGTTTGCATGTTCTCTCCCTGTTTGCGTGGGTTTCCTCTGGGTACTCCGGTTTCCTCCTGCAGTCCAAAGACATGCACATTAGGCTGTTCAAAAATTGACTCTAGGTGTAAGTGAGTGTGAATGGTTGTATGTTTTTAATGCAGAGCCACCTAGTTGTGTGAAGATCACAGGCATCCAATATTGTTTTTCGGCCTTGCTGTTTGCACACAGAGATTTCTCTAGATTCTTAAAACTGTTTGATGATATTATATACTGTAGATGATGAGATATTTAGAGGCTTTGCAATTTTATATTGAGGAACATGATTCTGAGATTGTTCCATAATTTGTGAACACATTTTTTTTTATTTTAGATCAGCGAACCCCTGCCCAAATGCTCTTTTTATACCCAATCATGCTACTGACCTACTGCCTATTAAACAAATTATTTACAAAATGTTACTCCAGCTATTTCTTTTAAGTACCACTTACTTTTCCAGCCTTTTGTTGCCCTGTCCAAACTTTTTAGAGCCATGTTGCTGCCATCATGTTCATTATGAGCTAATATTTTTCATGAAATAATAATAATTTCTGACACATTCTCATTTGCCGAACCGCTTAATCTTATTAGTGTCCCGCTGAGGCTGAGCCCATCTCAGCCAACACTGTGCATAGGCTCGGTACACATTGAACAGCTCGTCAGACCATCACAGGGCCAATACACACAGAAACATTCTGACTCACACTCACACACACCTAGGGGCAATTTGGAACAGCCAGTTAGCCTAATGTGCATGTCTTTGGACTGTGGGAGGAAACAAGGTGTACCCCATTTTCACCCATTGTTGGCTGAGTTCCTATTAAGATTAAGCAGTTCGGCAAAACAGTAAGTGAGTGAGTGATGATTATTATAAGGATGTGAAGCCTTGTAAATTGCAATAGCTTGTTTTTTTCTGACTGTAAAAGTAAACTTGTCATTTTCTTGGCACTCAAACAACAATATGAGGCAGTAAAAATGTAATTGTAAGTAATAACTCTGCAGCTGTCACTTATACTGTGTTTAAAATGAAATGGATCACACTACCAGTTCATTGCAGCCAGTTATGCAACATTATGGATATATATGTCATATCGTATGTGCATGCATTCCTATATGCTATTGTATGTCTGTAATTCCAGATGAGTTGTTTGGGCAGTGCCTTACACAGCAGCAAGAGAGATTTCGCTACAGGGTGACTACAGGCTTACTGGACAGACTGCAATCGTTACTGCAAATGCTCATGAGAAAAGGTTCCTCGTGCATCATTTTCATCATGGTTACTTAATGCTTATCTTTAATACAGATTTACGGCAGAGACTCCTTCGGGCTCGTAAAAGTATTCTGTACCATCAGAACATTGCATGATAGGAACTACACAATTAATTTTATGTTCCATCTGCTCACATATAAACAATCAAGGTCATATTATTATTATTATTCTGTCTAAACTGACATTATTTTTTTTTTGTCCAATGTTATTCTTAGGGCTGACCTGGCAGGATGAAGCCACCCAATCAATAATTGATAAGGAACTAAGCATGATTGAGAAGATCCCACTGTCATCTGTTGTGAAAAATGCTCCCTCATCCAAGTAAGATTTATAGCTACAGAAAGCAGGAATGTTTTTTGTTCTTTTTTTTCTCTATTCTACGCCGTTAAAAGAATAACATGGCCTACTCATTCTAAAAATATACAGTATGTCCAATGGTAAGGCCTGACTGTATCTTAGTAGGCCTATTTTGATTTCAGAATACGAAGTGTTACACAATACAACAGTTAACATACACTACTGGTTAAAAGTATGAGAACACCCCCTTTTTTCACTCATCACTCACTCACTCATTCACCGAACCGCTCAATCCTACTAGGAACACGGGGAGGCTGAAGCCTATCTCAGCCAACACTGGGCAAATGCAGGGTACAACCTGAACAACTCACCAGACCATCGTAGAGCCAACACGGACACAACCATTCACACACACTCATACCTAGGGACAATTTGGAACAGCCAATTAGTCTAATGTGCATGTCTGTGGACTATGGGAGGAAACTGGAGTACCCGCATAAAAACCCACGTAAGCATGGGAAGAACATGCAAACTCCACACAGGAATACCTGAGCCCAGGACTTGCACAGGGAGAACATGCAAACTTCACAAAGAAACACCCTGGGACTCCAATCCAGGACCATCATGCCATGAAGCGGATGTGCTAACCAATTTGCCACCGTGCGGTCCCCTATTTTTTTATTTTATGAAAATGTAATCAGTTCATATCGGGTGAATGACCTGAAAAATATCAAAGTTAAGCAGTATGTCAGAACTACTTTAGAAGAAAAAAACAAGACAGCAGGCTTCAAATCATGGAATGGCAGCACAGTCTCCAGACTTAAACCCCAGTGAGCCGGTTTGGGATGAAGTGAACAGAATGCATAAATAAAGACAAAGCAACCAAGTGTAACACATTTGAGGGAACTTCTGCCAGAGTGATGGGAAGAAACCTCCAGAACAATATTTGATTTTCATCATCGAATGAGTCAAAAGTTTTGAATAATTTGTGCTTAACTGAACATTTTCATTATTTTTTTATCTAGCAGTTTTAATGTTAAGATGTTAAGTTGTAATTATGAGTTAGAAAGTCATATATATAAGATGCTAAATTGTAATTATGAGTTAGTTTGTCATAAATATGAGATGCTGAGTCGTGATTATGAATTAAGTCATACTTATGCAATGTTTAGTTGTAGTTATCAATCAGTAAGTCATAATTATGAGTTACTACGTCTTAATCATGATATGTTAAGTTGTTATTATGAGATAGTAAGTCATAATTATGAGATGCCAAGTTATAATTCTAAGACACTGTCATAATTATGAGAAAGTAAGTCATTATGAGATGCTAGGTCATAATTATGAGATAGTAAGTCATTATGAGATGCCAAGTTATAATTATGAGAAAGTAAGTCATAATTATGAGATGCTAAGTCATTATGAGATGCTAAGTCATAATTGTGAGAAAGTAAGAAATAATTATGAGATGCTAAGTCATACAGTATGTATGAGATAGTAAGTCATAATTATGAGATGCTAAGTCATACAGTATGTATGAGAAAGTAAATTATGAGATGATAAATTGTAATTATTAGATAGTATGTCATTATTATGAGATGCTAAGTCATAATTATATGATAGTAAATCATAAATATGAAAAGCTAAATCATAACTTTTTGTTAGTATGTCATAATTATGAGATAGTTAAGTTCTATCTATGAGATAAGTCTTAATTATGAGATGCTAAGTACTTACTCATAATTACTGCTTAGAATATTATATTTATGACTTACTAACTCATATCTATGACCACCCACTTATGGTTTAGTAGCCATAATCTCATTAGTATGACATAGCACCTCATAATTATACCTTATAAGCCAACTTTTTTCTCTACTGACAGAAATGGGCTTTCATAATATTACACTCTCCCCCAATGTGTGAATTCACTTCAGACTGGAAAAGATAATGCAACACTCCACCCAGATCTGAAAGCACTCTTGTATGGACAATACATTACCCCACTCTCAGTCCATTTTCCTTCCAACAGTGCTGTTGCCCTGGTCTGACCACCCGATAGACCAATTAATTTAAAAAAATATCAGCATATACCAGTCAGCCTTATCCTCTCAGATGTCTGCGGCACTCTGTAAGTAACATCTCCAGGGAAGTATACAGTGTCATCCTTATCCATTTACTGTGACTCCTTCCCTCCTGTCTTCTTCCACCTCAGTGGAAGCAAACAAGATGATGACTAGCTCAATACAGGTAAATGCAAGTACGTTATTATTAAATTATATTAAAAACCATGTACAATTTAATTTTGGGATTTCCCCAGGGCTACCAGCACCGCAGTTACTAGGTTCTCAGGAATCCGCCGTGACCTTGTTCTTGATTTCTTAACTCTTGATCTCTTAGCCATCCAATTCCTTTTATACCACAAAACAAGGTAACATTGCCCTCAGCAATAAAGAATTCATGTCCAAGTTTCCAATTCCATAGTAATCAAGAATGTGTAATCTAAGTGTGCAAACCTAATTAGTATCTCTTATTCACATGTTCTACAACTTGTTTTGGTTCTGTGTCTGTTTACAATAACCATAAATATAACAAGCCATGTAGACACAGTTGTGTGACCAGAGGAACCTTCTTGCTCATGCGTGGAAAATTGGCAGTGAAACACAGATTTGTAGAAAGTAGAAAAGTCTGAGATCAAGTGTTAAATAACAATAGAAGAGATACAATTTCAAGAGAAATAAAGAATTTAAAAGAAAGATGCTGATGTTTCTTAATACTGTATCACAAGGTGCAGGGGTCATTGAGACTTGCTTACAGGAGTAAGCAAATGGTTTCAGAAAGACACTTTGAATTATGATTCCATTTACTTTCCAAGAGATAACACTGTATTTCAGCTTTATTTAATATACCTGCGAAGTGATTGGGCTCCTTTAAACCATAAGCAACATGTAGACCATTCTCTTTTTATCCTGACCAGATCTGGAGGAGAGCCAGGAGACCACCTAAATCCAAAACCGCAGCACTACATGGACTACATGATTGTTGATCCTCCCCAGACATCCCTTCACATGCAAAGCCTGGAACCATATACCTACCAGAAGGTTAGGACATGCATTACATTACATATGTATATACATTTCATCACACACACACACACACACACACACACACACACACACACATATATGCATATATATATATGTGTGTGTGTGTGTGTGTGTGTGTGTGTGTGTGTGTGTGTGTGTGTGTGTGTGTTATGTTTAGACATCAATCCTGAATTGAATAGTCCTCTCGAAATTCTGTCTCTGGCACCCACCTTGTCTTTGAAGTATAATTGTTAATTATACAGTTCAGGGGAAATAATTCAACACTGTAAAGCTAATATTACATTATTAAAGAGAAGCTGTGGAAGCATACATGGTTCCTTAGAATTTATTTCCTTTAGATAAACCGTTCAGACAATGGTGGAATGGCTATTAGTATTTCTCAGACAGAACAAATCACTAGCCAGAGGTCATGCACAATAGCTGCCATTATTGCTAATGGCAAAAAAGCTAAATAGCAAAGTCACTGTACAATACAGTGGTGTATAATTCAATACCCTCCATAATACACCTCATTCTGCTGACTGGCATCACCAAATTGAGGGTTAATGTGTATACTTGCGTAAAATGTCGTGTATAGCATGGCTTTGCCAGAATGCACTCAGCAGAATGCTCAGGGCCGGCACCTCCGGGGCAGCATGTGTCTATCTGATTAGAGAGTCAGACTGAGAGGATGGACACACATTGACCGACTTCAAACAGCCTGAATGAGCAACTGGAGCATCCCTGTACTATGTACATACTCCAGTCACCCCAGTCAGACACCCACCCACACCACCCATTCGTCTCCCCAAGGCTAAGAGCTCCAGATTCAACCAGATCAAATATAGAACACCCTAATTTGCTATGAGACACAATGCATGTTGGGGTTAAAAGCGTTTGTTCAGTGTATACCTTTGAAAGAAAAGGATGTGTATACCTTTTAACAAGCTGGCAGAGAGCTGTCTTTGCTGCCTGTCAAAAGCTTATAGACACCTTTCCTTTTTGTTAGTCTTCTAAAGTGAGAGGGAGAGAAAGAAGAGAAGAGAAGAGAAAGAGAGAGGAAAGAGAATCCCATCCAGACACTCAGAGAGACAGAAACATTTACATTAGAATACGGATTTTTATTCCCAAAGGAAAATTGCTGTCAAAAAAAGCATGGATCAAGGATAAAGTGCAGTGAGAAATCAATTGCAATAACAATTCTAGTGATTAAACGCAAAATGTTCCTGCTTTTTGTCATTAATTTTAGTATTTTATTGTAGCTTCCCACATGGGGAAGAGAAAGAAAAAAGTGGCGTCCTGTGGTGGAGGGTTGAAGCTGAAGGAAAGGGTCAAGGCAGGGCCAGAGGAAGCACAGTGCATCCGGCATCCTCTGTGCCCATGCCTATCACTTACCTCCCCAACATGTTCTTTACATTAACAGACTGAATAGACAGAGCAGGCTCGTCTGCTTTGGCTCAAATTGGATGAGCAGACAAAGTTTTTTCTGTGTGGACCCTTCCCTTCATGTAGTTTATCAGACTTTAGTTTACTGGTCCATTTATTACAGTTTTGGAAATCAGTATCCACAATGAAATTGATGCAAAATACCTTTCTGATCATCTCCTTTTTCCTCATCAGGCTTGTGATTCTAGATAGAATATTCTACCCCGAGCAAACACTGAAGTTTTGAATTAATTTCTACATTTTTGACTATGATGAGCAGCATGATGGTGTAGTAGTTATCACGTACACCTCACAGCGAGACGGTCTTGGGTTTAAGTCCCAGTCTTGTCAAGGGCATTTCTGTGTGGTGTTTGCATGTTCTCTCTGTGCTTGTGTGGGGTTCCTCCAGTTACTCTGGTTTCCTCCCACTTTGCAAAGACATGCACATTATGTTAATTGGCTGCTCCAAATTGCCCCTAGGTGTGAATGCGAATGGCTGTGTGTGTGTGTGTGTGTGTGTGTGTGTGTGTGTGTGTGTGTGTGTGTGTGTGTG
>JBCNYH010000021.1:7614185-7625002 GCA_039654325.1 Tandanus tandanus
ATGCATGTAATGAAAAATAATAACATTTATGCTAATAATAACAGTTTATATACTCACCATGCAGTACGGCTACCAAGATGAAGAGGAGCGTTCTCTAAACCTGGTGGATGGGAACATGTACCCCTCATCTTCTGCCAAAATGAAAAAGCCTCGCCCTCTTGCTCTGGATAAGGACACACAGCTTCTTCAGGATTTGATGGCTCTCCTATTCTCGTCTCCTGCACAGCCCACCACTCGCCACCGGGTGGCGACACCCCTCTCCACTTCACCTTTCTTCCAGGAGCTGGACTTCCCACTGGATTACAGCAAAGACTATGTTTCCCAGGACATGGGGGCCAACAGCCAGGAACAGAAGAAGAAGTCCTCCAAGGAGTATAGGCCTGTTGGTGAGGGTGAGTATCTCTTGGGAAGTGGGTGAACTGTATGGTAAGACATGCAATGAATGAGATTTTTAACCATAGTGTTGCCATAATAAATCCAAAACATGCATTAGTTTTCTTTGGATACACCATACAATGCAGTTCATGATTGAAAGGAATATAATTGTTTTTATTCTGATTTTAATGAAATTAGATTTAATATAAATATTTAGGCACAGCTCCAAAAATGTTTGCATGTGTAAGTTTACAGAAACATGCATACGTAAAGTAAGAGAATAAGCTACAAAGTGCAAGTGTGCAAGTGCACTCAGCGCCAATGGTGGTGGTGATATATATTTTCCCCACCTTTTTCTTCATTTCTGGGGTTGCCTGTGTGGGCAGGTGAGCAAGGACACAACAACAAAATCGAGCTCATGGCTTTATGACATGTACTTAAGCTCCGGAGCTCCATTACAATTTAATACTGACTGTGAGGTTGAAGTATTGAAAATTCATCTTTGATATTTAAATAAATCTCCAGGAGGCGTACACGCTTGAGTCAAAGAAGACCTTGAAGAGAATATAATCTCCAGCCAACAGAATCATCTCTGAAGTATACAGAAGCATTATATCCAAGATAATACCAACTAGCTGTGCCCACATTACTAAAGACACAATTTCCTGGCAAGGCCACATTAGGAGGTTGCATATCCTAGGAAGTTTCAAGTACAGCACTAGGAGAAATCCTAGTATTTTTGAAAATGTGGGAACCTCCCCACATAGACCACATTTTCTACCTGGTTTTAAATAGGCAAGAGCTTTTGGTTGTGTAATTACTGCAGTGATTAAGGTTTCAGCTAAAAAAATGTTATTTAAACCTAACTGATGCAGTGAGTACCTTCTAATTTCTTAAACAAACATTTCCGAAGACATATCACATGGTCATGGAAAAAAATGTCACTGCATTTCTGGAAGACCAAATTACTAGCCTGCATCTAGCATCTAAAGAACTGTCCAGTGCATTATTAAAACCTGGAAGGATAAATCTGAACTATCATTTCAGCAGATAAAATGTGGTCAGGAAACAATTTCAAATGACTATATTCGGAGATCACTTAAAAGTTTGGTGAAGTCAAATCATAAAGAAATCCACAGCTATGTTTAATAGTGAAAGTAAAAGCATTTCCACATACAATATGCAACAAGAACTTACAGGATTGGGAATAAACAGCTGTGTGGCCATAAGAAAGCCCTAGTGGGGTGATTCTGTGGCCCTACGCATGAACCTGATAACCCACAGATTCATAAAAATGAAAAAAATGTAATCTGAACGCAATAATCTGTAAAGTTCCTATCGGTCAACCAGACAAGGATTTAGGATTATGATGGCTTCATACGTATGTCTTCAAGTAATCAGAAAATTACACTGAGGCAATTTATAACATCTTTCTCAGACATCTTATGTGGATTATCAGGTTCATGCATGGGTCCACAGAGTTGATTTAAAAAAAAAGGTTTTAACGTGCGAGTGAGTATAAAGAATGGACTTTGGTGCGATATAAAAAGGCTATGCAATGGGTTTGTCAGTGTAAGAAAGGAAGTGGATGAAATGATACATTCGTCATGCATAGTCCCAACTAAACAAGCCTGTGGAGTCAGAGTTATGATCTGGAGATGCTTCAGTTGGTCCAGTTGAGGCCCAGCAATATTATGTGGCAATAAAATGACATGAGGGACCTACCCAAATATACAGAATAACCAGAATTTTTTAGCAATGTATTTTTTTCTTCTCCGAGGCCACGGGCATATTCCAAAACAGAAATGCCAGGATTTATTGGGGTCGAACAGTGAAAGGTTCAGGAAGCATGAGATATTATTTTCACACATGAATTATAATAACCAACAGAGTCCTGACCTTAACCCTGTTAAGAATATTTTGGATGTGGTATAGGAGACTTTATTTTTCCATCCACAACACATGATCTCGGTGAAAAATTAACATGACTCTGGATTTAAATATGTTGTGACATTGCATAAGTTTAAAGTATCAAACCAGTGCTACAGTAAATGCATGCTGTAATCAATGCTAATGGTGATCAGACTTATGACTTACTTGTCAAGTGTACATTGGCACACTTCACAGATTATATGTCCTAGATTGTATTTCAGTCCTCAGTTTTTCACGCCCTACATACTACAAGATTTCCCAAAATAAAACAGCACTTGCTTTCAGATTATGCTCATAAACTACAGTACTGACCACTGGATTTTCTGAGAACCTCAGCTCTGCCTGTATTTCTTATAAATAAATGTGACAAATGTTAAGAGCCTATCTCAGCCAGCTCTGGGCGAAGGAAGGGTATACCCTGAACAGCTTGCCAGACCATCACAGAGCCAACACACACCCACACTTAGGGACAATTTGTAACAGGAAATTAGCCTAATGTGCATGTGCATGTCAACCGGAGTATATGGGAAAACCCACGCAAGCACGAGGAGAGCATGAAAACTCCAGAACAGAAACGCCCTTGCCGAGCCCAGGGCTCATACCAAGGGCCTTCTTGCTGTGAGGCAGACCACTACACCATCAGGCATATTCATTCATTCATTCATTTGCCAAACCACTTAATCTTACAAGGGTCGCAGGGAGGCTGGAGCCTCTCTTAGACAATTCTCTGCGACGGCGGGGTACACTATGAACAGCTCGCCAGTCCGTCGTAGGGCCAGCACACACATAGCCATTCACATTTACACTCACACCTAGGAGTAATTTGGAACAGCCAGTTAGTCTACTGTACATATCTTTGGACTGTGGGAGGAAACCGGAGTACCCAGAGGAAACCCATGGGAGTACATGCAAACTCCACACAGAAGCACTCTTGCTGAGCCTGGGGCTCAAACTCAGGACCTTCTTGCTGTGAGGCAGACGTGCTAACCAGTAACCGGTACCCTGAAGAAACCCACGCGAGAACATTCATATTCCACACAGAAGTACCTTTTGCCGAGTTCAGGACTCAATTACAGAACCTTCTTGCTGTGAGGCAGTCGTGCTAACCACTACGCCCACATTACAGGATATTGAGTCATAAATATTGAAGGTGTTTAATATTTATAGTTTTTAAATCAGGTTTGATGCAACTTAAAGTGTGGGTTACGATTGGATTTTTCATACCATACACAGTCTTAATAGAGAAATGTTTAAATATTAATTCATACAGAATATATACTAGTGTAGCCCAGACATAAGGATGTTTTCAGGGACTGAATGTTAAATGAACATAGTAGCTAAATATATTGAAAAGCACAAAACATCCTAAACAATCCAGAGTATCAGGCATATCTCGTCTCATCGCATCTCATTTTCTCAACCTCTTTATTCTTTATTAGGGTCACGGGAATGCTGAAGCCCAATCCATCGCAGGGCCAAATCACATACAACCATTCTCATTCACATTCACACCTAAGGGCAGTTGAGAACATCTGATTAGCCGAATGTACATGTCCTTGGACTGTGAGAGAAAACCGGAGCATCCGGAGGAAACCCATGCTAGCACAGGGAGAACATGCACACAGAAACATACAAACAGAAACATCCTTGCCGGGAATGGGGCTCGAATCCTTCTTGCTGTGAGACAGAAGCGCTTACCACTATGCCACCATGCCGCCTATCAGGCATTTTCAATCAATCATTCATTATTCAGTTGCAAACCGTTTCATCTCAGCTGACTGTGGGCGAAGGCAGGGTACACTCTGAACAGCTCGCCAGACCATTGCAGGGCCAACACACACACAAAACCATTCACTATCACAATTATATGTGCATGTCTTTGGACCGTGGGAGGGAACCAGAGTACCTGGGGGAAACCCATGGGAGTACATGCAAACTCCACACAGAAACGCTCTTGGGGCTCAAACCCAGGACCTTCTTGCTGTGAGACAGACATGCTAACCACTACACCACCATGACGCCTATCAGGCATATGCATAAAGCAAATGTCTATTAAAAGAAGAACAATTGTTGGTGTTTTCTTTCTGTTGTTGTACAGACCCCACTCAGCAAAGTCTAAATGAGCTGCTACTGCAGCATGGATTTGATCTGACTCATCTGAACCCTGGAGAGATGGAACGTCTCTTTACTGTCCTGGATCTCCTGCAGAGTGAACCTGCGAGCCCACACAATCAGGGTGGTCCACTATCAATTACTGTTAATATGTTCATTTATGGGGAAAGCTTTTGGTTCCAGCATGGTACTAACATTCTTACTCTTTCTTTTTCCATAGATCATGTTGCTGAGTCATCTGCCCCACAGAAACTGGTAAACTTGTTTTTCCAAGAATTGCATGAGCCATTTGTATTTGCACTGCTGCTCATGTATCTTGGAGGTTACTGAATGTTATGTCCAGCACAAGGCACATTATTCATGAATTACAGGGCATACCTGACCACTAAAGTGTTTCACTATCAAATCAACAAATTGAAATGTAATTTATTTGTTTCTGTCTCATAGATGAAGATTACTGAGGGAGAAATGACCCACATGGTGGATAAAGCTCCAGAACCACCAAGCTCGTCATCTTCCTCTTCTGCAGTGGAGAGTCTTAACACTGGTGGATCTTCACAGAGCAATGATATTAAAGAGGAGGCCAGTGTAGAGGCTCCTGCAGCTTTTCTAAAACAGAATAAAGTGTGGAAGGTAGAGGAAAAGGGGTGGAAAGGAGTCCCCAATACAACACCAACAAAGAATCAAAGCAAATACAAAGAAGATTATGGATATATTGTTACAAACCAGAGGTACAACCATTGCCACATGTGTTTGCAATCTGCAGAGTGTTTGAGTAACCCACTACACATTTTCCATTCATCCATCCATCCATGCATCCATCCATCATCCATCCAGTCATCCGTCCATCCATTCGTCTATCCATCCAATAATCCATTCATCCATCCATTAATTAATTATTTCATTTATCTATCTATCTATCTATCTATCTATCTATCTATCTATCTATCTATCTATCTATCTATCTATCTATCCAATAATCCATTCATCCATCCATTAATTAATTCAGCCATCCATTAATTAATTAATTAATCTATCTATCTATGATTAATTAAATAATCTATAATCTATTGATTAATTCATTCATACATTCATCCTTTTATCTATGTATCCATCCATCCATACCCCCTTCCATTTATCCATCCATTCATCCATCCATTCATCCATTCAGCCATCCATTCATCCATCCAACCATCCACTCATTCATCTATCCATTAATCCATTCATCCATTCATTCATCGGTCCATCTATTTATCAATTTATCCATCCATTCCATTCTTCTCTATGACATCCAATCCCCTTCACACTGGATGGATTATTTGTTTGTGGGTTTTCATGTATTTTGTGGTGCCTATGTTTGTATGTGGCACATCAATGTGGGTCTCTGCAGTCCCCTGTCTCTGTTTGATGGCGTTCGTCTTTTGGTGGCCCTGACTAAGAGGATCCATCTCACCATTGGCTCGTTTATCAACATCAGGTAATGTCAATCAGTATGTACAGAAAATCCAAAGGATATAAAATAGTCTTGAGTCCTAAGTCGTCTTTATTGACTCTGAGCACCTAACTTAACCCAATATCATGGCATCCAATTTTTTCCATATCATTTCGAGTGAGGAATAAAAAGTTCATGGGCTGAATAAGAAGGAGTAATGCCAAAGCAATGAACCTTGAGGGCCTTAAATACCAAAGGGATCCAAGCTCTGCAACACTGATGGAAGAAGTGTGTAGACTGCAAGGGACACTATGTTGAAAATTAGACCACATTTTATCAAATTCGAGCAATGCATCATGGTCAGTCTAGGAACTTTTCAGCCCATCCTTGTATTTTATAATTTCTGGTGTAAAAAGCTTGATTTGGGCTGTCTTGTCTTTGACTTAATTTTGATTGTTATTTGAACACGTTTGAACAACTTAGTAATGAACATGAATTTTTATCCAAAAAACAAAAAATCTTTTAAGATTTTTTCCCTCTTAAATTGCGTCCACACAGTAATCGATGAGTGACAAGTGACCATGAACGCAGTGAAATGAGTGACGAGAGGTGAAATTTTCTCAAGCAATGCAAGATGACAGGTATAGAGTTCAACTGAGCTGAACTTTCACACGATCTGATTCAAGTGATTAATTATAAGAGCTTAAAGCTACCATTGATTGACAGATGCCACCAAACACTGAGTTCCCAAAACCTTTTCCATAGGGAAGCAATGTACAAGATTTTAATGATTCTGCCTACATTAACATGGAAGAGCAGCTTTACAATCGCACACATAAATGTTACAAGGTTAACAACCGGAAACGCCGTGCTTGAGTCGATGTTTCAGAAACGGTTGGCATATCCCATGAATGTATATTTACATATATTTAACTCTTCCTGGTTCATGATGTACAGGGGTTTTCATTCTATATTTGCTGCACAACAACAACAACAACAATAATAATAATAATAATTATAATTATAATCATCATCATAATTATAATTATAATTATAATTATAATAATAATAATTGACATTATATATATTATAATAATATGCTAAAATAATACAAGCTAATAATACAAGCTAATAATCAATAAACTAGCTAGGTACTGCTCACGGTCTTCACCTCATGTAGGGAATTAGCTGTTCACTGCTTAAGCAGAAACATTTGTAGCGGGAAACATGCGAGAGGGTTACCTAGGCAACCAGAGCTGGCCACGAGCGCTGATTCATATGTCGCACAAATTACTTGTTGCACATCACTTCCTGTATGGACAGTGCTTTAGTAAAAAAAAAAAAATTTGATAAGGAGTACAAAGAATTAACATAGTGTATAAACCTCAAATAAAATGTTGCATATAACATATATTACAAATTCTTAAGTTCCTGACACAATCTCTCTAATCGCAAACTTCTGAAGGTTTAATATACCAAGTGTAAGCTGTGGTGAGGTGGAGGCCTAACCTGGGGTCCCCAGTGTAGTGGAGAATCTTGTAGTGGCAAGGAATGCCTGGCATAAGTCAAGCTCATCTCTGAAGCACCCTGACCCCTTGATTCTCAACTCTGTCACAAACCTCCTCTCATATATATTCCCTGTGTTTCTGTAACGTTTTTTGGTTCATGACTGTTAACTTTTGTTTGCAGTGTGGTAGGCCCGGCTGTCATGTTCCAAGTTCAGCCGAACAGCCAGAACCTGTCAAATGCTGAAGTGGCAGAAAAGGCTGGTGAGTGAAAAAGAACATGATGGCGATTCTCAGTCGAATAATGAAGCACACATTAGAGCTGCACTATTCACAGTAACACCACACTGTAAATTTGAATGACTTAACTTTTCTTTAAAAAGCTTGCAAACTGATTGCATCCAAAAACAAGAGCACCTGGAGAGTGCAAACCTAGCAATCCCCCATATGAACGAAAATGACAGAAATTGTCCACTCTCACAAAGTTAAAGAACTCTTTTCACTTTTGTGTCCAGAATTTGTTCCGGTTCATCTCCTTCGTTTCCTTGTTGTCCAAACCCTCAACTCTGGCAAAAATGTAAAGAAAATCTGCACATAACTTTTTGCATAATTCTGGTAACAAACAGACAAACTGTGGGTAAAACCTAACCTTCTTAATGGAGGTAACTATTCATTGGTTCATTCATTTTCTAAGCCGCTTAATCCTAAATAGGGTTGCGGGGAGGCTGGCGGCCATCTCAGCTGACTCTGGGCGAAGGCGGGGTACACGCTGAACAGCTCACCAGACCATTCCAGGGCAACACACACACACACAACCATTTACACTCACACCTGGGGCGATTTGGAAAGCCAATTAGCCTAGTGTGCAATTTTTTGTACTGTGGGAGGAAACCGGAGTACGCTGAGGAGTCCCACACAAGCACAGGGAGAACATGCAAACTTCATAAAGAAATCAAACCCAGGTCTTCTTGCTGTGAGGCGGACGTGCTAACCACTGTGCCACTGTTCTGCCCCCAGAGGTAACTAGTAAAGTGTAATAGGATTTGTATGTTGTGCTTACCAAATACTTAATTTTTTTACAACATCTCTCTATTATTGATACCGCTTATCTGTCAGGGTTGCAGGGGAAGCTTAGACCTAAACAGGTATTCAGTCCACCAAACACAAAGAAGCATTTACATATACATTCACATCGATGGACAGTTTAGTGTAGCCACTTGACTTAATCTGGATGTCTTTGCATGAAGGGAGAGACTCCACATGTCCATGAGGTTTGAACCCAGAACCATCTTGCTGTGAAGTGACAGTTCTACCTACTGAAGCACCGTGCTGTCTGTTCACAGTATACAATTCCTATTTCACTTTACTTAATCACCTCCACCAGGATTAATGCAAAAAAGTTATCTGTGGATTTTCATGAAATTTCTACCAGAGTTGAGGCTTTGGACAAGAAGGTTTTCATTAGATTTTGTGGATGTTCCACATCAATTCCTACATCCAGGAATTTTTTAAAGGCATTAAAGATCTTTGATGATATTATGTTGTTATATCATTAAAGATCTTTAATGTTATGAGGTTGGATTTTATTTTTTGGAAGCGTGGTATTATAGTAGGCCCAGCAGGGGGAGCTGAGAACTTTCTGTTATTTCTTTGCCGGAGCACTGGGGTCTATGAGTGCTCTTTTTTTTTCTTTTTTTTTTTTTTGGTGAGGGAGGGGGTTGTTTTTTGGGCCATTATTGCATGCTTTTTTATATAAGCTAAACTAATTAGAATTCATGGTATCATTACCTTTATGAATCGAGATACAAATGTCTATATTTACATTTTTGAATCACTATCCAATAATATTTTGCAGTTCTGTTTAATGTCTTCTTATTTCTTGACTGTTATTTTGAGCAGTGGCCGAGAAAAACTTTCTAGAGTCTGAAACTGGCCTGAATGTGCTCCAAGCAGGTGTTGGAGAGGTAAGTTTACAGCGGAGTGAAGCTCCGTACTTAGATTTAGAGAATATGCTCACTGTGATTTTTTATGGTGGGCGGCACAGTGGCATAGTGGTTCGGGTCCCAGGCTTGGCGAGAGCGCTTTTGTCTATCTCTCCGTGCTCGCATGGGTTTCCTCTGGGTGCTCTGGTTTCTTTCCATGTAGATTAGGTTAACTGGCAGGTCCACATTGCCCTTAGGTGTGAGTGTGGGTGTCAGTGTTTGTGTGAGTGTCAGTTGTTGTGTGTGTGTGTGTGTGTGTGTGTGTGTGTGTGTGTGTGTTCACCCAGGGTCGGCTGAGATAAGCTCCAGCCTCTCTGAAACCATAGTAGGATTAAACCGTTTGACAAATGAATGAATGAGTGAATGATTTTTCAATGTTGTTTTGACTGTACGTCCTTCCATATCTCCCTCTGTATGTGAACCACCACAGGAACAGTGAAACCAGAACAATGCTGTTTACATTTACATTTAAATGTATGCCCTTATCCAGAGCAACTTATATATATATATTATCATTCTTATACAACTGAGCAATTCAAGGTTAATGGCTTTGCTCAATGGCAACAGTAGGTGGTACTGGGGCTTGAACCCCTGACCTACGGATCACTAAGCCAGAACCTTAACCACTCAACCTCCACTGCTCTATTGAGTCTTTATACCAGTAGCACACAGCATTTCTGACAAAAAAAAAAATAAAATAAAAAAAAAAAATAATAAAATTCCAGTGCTTTTACTATTTATTTTTTTCAGAAAACATGGCTTAAATTTTTTAAACATCAACACAATCATTCATTCTGAACAAAGATCTTATGCGGAGTTCCGATTATAGGTAGTGCATAAATCTATATATTGCTGCAAATCTACCCAAGGTTTAGACCTCAATAAAATATCATCTAAACACTTTTTTGGGTGTTTATATCCTCATAAGGCCCTGTCCCTGACAGCAAATGCGTAACAGCTTAATGTTGTCCCATTTGTACGACTTCGTCTGGTCAACATACCGCCATGGAATGATGGCGATGAGCTCATCCAAATCTGGCTGCCAGAACACAGACACGACTCAGGCTTCATGAGACTGTCTCTGCATGGCATGATATGATGCGGAGCAGAGCTTCAGGGCTCCTTTGGAGATGAAGCTCATGTTCTGCACAGGCATTGGAGATGGCAGGTTGGATGTGAGCCAGTTTGGTCCAGATAGCTACCAAAACAGTTCCTGGTGCCGTTATTGATTCTGTGATGTTCTTATGCACAGAAAGGATCTTGGGATGAATAGAACACACACACACACACACACACACACACACACACAATATATAGATGTATTATATATAGGCATCTATTCCCACTGCATTTTTTCTCTCATTTCATCATTTCATGTCATTCAAAGCCTGACAGAGCCTCTTTGAAGAGCTGTTGAGAGGGGGGGAGGGGGGAGGGGGGGAGGGGGGGGGGGGGGGGGGGGGGGGGGGGGGGGGGGGG
>JBCNYH010000021.1:7631346-7645195 GCA_039654325.1 Tandanus tandanus
ATTCCTCATTTTAACGAATTTCATGTCCTTTTTCATGGATTGATCGAAGAAAACCCAATAAGCAAGCAAGATGGTCCTGGGGCTTGCCGAGGGCATTTCTGCCTGGAGTATGCATGTTCTCCCTGTGCTTGAAGGTTTTCTCCGGGTACTCCGGTTTCCTCCTACAGGCCAAAGACATGCACATTAAGCTGATTGGCTGTTCCAAACTGCTCCTAGGTGTGAATGTGAGTGTGTTGGCCCTGTGATAGTCTGGCGAGCTCAGGGTGTACCCTGTCTTCGCCCAGAGTCGGCTGAGATAGGCTTCAGCCTCCCCACCACCCTAGTAGTATTAAGCAGGGGTGAATGAATGAATGAATGAATGAATGAATGATGTTCTTTCGTGTGTATACCTTAACTAACTCTACTATTCTGCATGTGTTAATAGTGTGTAACCCTGTGCTGTACAGATGATCACTCCCGGGTGAAACTGAAGGCCGAAGTTAACCCCTCGAGAGCTGATTACATTAACGCCAGCACCATAGTAGGTTGAAGTACAGTCATTCCATATAAACGTCACTATCTATGACCATGCACATGTCTTGTATATTAAAAAGGAGTGATTTCCTGCCTCTGTGCACTCATTAAACTCAGTTCCACTCTCTGTGTGTGCTCAGAGGTTTGCTGACTGTACTGTAAATAGACACTTTTCCTCTGTCATCTCCAACCAGAATTTTCTCACTTGATCCTACAACCCCCGACCCCACCCCATCCTTGGTTGCCAAAGTGACAAAATCCTTTTATTCCATGGCAGTGTGTCTTGGGTTCCGGAATCCCCGTCTTGCCATTGCCATGACTACAGTGTATTGATGTAGTTCTGGGCGGAGGTGGTGTGGAATCCCTGCTGTTCCTTTGTAGCAAAAAAAAGCATCTATTAAGCCTTCCTGTGCACTATTCACATGAATGTGGTGATAGGCTCAGTCTAAGGTCAGTAGGAGCTGAAGTTGCTGACCCATGACCTTTTGTTTCTTTTTGACCTTATAGATTGAGCATGACCCCAGAATGCCAGCGTACATCGCCACCCAGGGACCACTCTCGCATACCATCTCTGACTTTTGGCAGGTTAGTATGTGTGAGTGTGTGTGTGTGTGCGTGTGTGTGTGTGTCAGTATGTAATGGAAACAGAACTGCCAATATGTAATTTAAGCTGCAATTTGTTGATTTAATTTGGAACCAGAAACACATTTATGTGTGTGTGTGTGTGTGTGTGTGTGTGTGTGTGTGTGTGTGTGTGTGTGTGTGCATTAATGCTCAATTTTCATTAAGGTGCCTGCATAACTAAGAGATATGACAATGGCATCCATCTGATTTTGTAGAATGATCCCCCCCCCCCCCTTTTTTTTTTTTTACCCAGTTTTTTAACCCTCAGAGGAGAAAATGAATGTGGCTGCACTGATATGGAACATTAGGACCAACATTACGCTAATATTACTGCTTGATAGAAGCAGTAAGGTGTCTTTACATCTCTACGTTTATTAGGAAGAGATCACTGCGCAGAGACACTTAGTCTTTAATGGCACTCCAAAGCAGCACTGCCAAGCCGCTTAATCCTAATAGGGTCACGGGGAGCCTATCTCAGCTGACACTGGGCAAAGGCGGGGTACACAGCTCACCTGGCCATCACAGGACCAACACACACACACTTGCACATACACATGCACACACACCTAGGAACAATTTGGAACAGCCAATTAGCCTGATGTGCATGTCTTTGGACTGTGGGAGGAAACCGGAGTACCCAAAGGAAACCCATGCAAGCATGGGGAGAACATGCAAAACACACAGAAACACCCTCACCACTGTAGGACCTTCTTGCTGCGACGCAGGCGTGCTAACTACTACGCCACCGACCTGCAGCAAGCGATATAATTCCAACACGATGCAAAGCCCTTCATCTTAAAGAATTTCCTTCTGATTGATATAAAGTACTGATACTGGTGACTCCTTCCATAAATGTCTCCTTACATGTCTCCAAATGACACAAAGCAATTAGAAGCAGTGCATAAAGCTCTGCCAGTGTGTCACAAGACCCACACACTCTCGACATCATCACCTATTGATTGAACCACACACTCTGTGATGATGTCGCAGAGAGGGGCGCTACCACCCTAGGACATCCCACTGGCATCCCACTAATAGACCAAGAGAAAGAGGGATTTGGAGTCTGGCCCACGGTGGAGCATTGCTAAGTGATCTGTTCATGAGGAGCATTTACCATCCATACAAGTCCCTGCAAATGAGCCGTTACTTTCCAACAATGATGTATCAGAACAAGCAAATGTATATTGACCTTTTGATTTGATTTGCTTTAAATCAGCACCTTCTGTTTTAACTTAATCAATACAGTCTGCCCAATCGTATTTGAGAATTCATGAACGACTTCTCAGAACTAAACGTTGCACAATGCGCTAGTGATCTAAAGCCCTACATGGCTAACATGACAGTCAGTACTGTTTTAGCATCACTTCTTCCCATCAGTATGAATAGGCTACATTTGGGTGATATTTTTCTCTCTAGGACTTCCTTGCACATGAAGTACTGACAAACAAATGATGAGGAGAAATCACTGAAATGGAGCAGAGAGTGATTGCTAATGAGCAACATCATGCTGTTTTGTGGATATGAATATATGAATATGTAATGTGTTATGAAGTATAAAGGGAAGAGAAGGTTACCTAACAGGAAGACTGATTCAAATGATGTACATTCTTCTGCACCTAAAATGGAACATGACAAACACAGAGCTTGCAACTAACACATGTAAGCTCATTTACCAAGCACGTGCACATCGAACGTGAAAGTGTACAAAGAGAATACCATATGGACTTTACAGGTAGCTTTAAAAAAATGCATTATATGAGATGTTTTTGTCTGTATGGTGTTTCACATAGCTTTAAACAACACTAATTCTAACAGAGGTTTGGCACCCATGTAACCTTGTCACGTGACAATTTTAAAGTTGCTATTTTGGATGGCAAATGTCGGTATCGTGTTTTTCATCCATTATTCATACAGCATAATGTGGCCTCTAACTGTTTAAACCCCCGGCTTCGACGGCTGCTTTTATGTTGCCAACTGAAAGGGGTTTGGCGGGCCACACCTCGACGGACCATTGTGATCAGACCAGGCGTGACAGGTGTTTGTGATTCTCCATCTGCGAATAATTAACCAACCGATCGATGAGAATAGTGACCCACAGACTAGTGTGGGATCCGGGGCCACAATGAGCGTTCGAAGTGTCAATGATCAATGTGTCCTGCAATTCATATTAGTTCTCACAGCTGGCTATGTTCTTCATCAACGCACGAGCTGACTGATCCACCGCTAAGAGTCAGATATTTTTCTTCTGTTTTTTCTCCAAACTCCATGTTCAAGAAGGGAAAGGGCAAAAAAATAAAAAAAACTCATGCTCCATGATGGCATCTGTTGAAACTTATTCAACGTTTTAGTATATACTACACAGAAACATTAGAAAAGCAAACTAAAATAATAATAATAATAATAATCACAATAATAATGTGTGGTGGCAAAGGGAGTGAGCCGCACCTTCCCTTCCTCTACCTTTATGGCTGAAGTGCCCTTGAGCAAGGCACCTAACCCCCAACTGCTCTCCAGATGCCCCAATGTGTGGCAGCCCACAATAATTTCCCTTGAGAGATTAATACAGTATATAAAAAAAAATCTAAATAATAATAATGAAACCTGGAATTTCGACCACAATATGTTTCCACTATGTGATGCTCCATATCAGACGCCTCTGAGCCCAGGGAAACCGAGAGCATTTCTTGACACAGTAACACATTTTGTGCAGAAAAAATTTTGACTGGCATATAGCATAATAAACGTTCTGTAAAGTAATCCCAAGCCCATGAGGTTATATCAGGTCTCAATGAATAGCGGTTCTTGATGCCATACCATCTGAGGAATCAGAGGTCACATTTGTTCAGCTTAGGCTTTTGCCCTTTCCCTTTACACACTGAAATCCCTCCAGATTTCTTGAATTGTTTAATTATTGGCACCAGAGCAGATGAAATATCCAAATTATTTTCTATCTTTCATTAAGAGGTATAGTCTTTAAACATTTCAATCATATTGTCATGCATTTGTTGACAAACTCACTCACTCTTACTCATTTCCCACACCGCTTAATCCTACTATGGTCGCCGGAAAGTGTCTCAGGCATCACCGGATGATGAACCTTGATGAGAACACCGTGAACCTTTCCAGACCATCGCAGAGCCAGCACACACAACCATTCACTTTCACACCTAGGGGGAATTTGGAACAGCCAGTTAGCCTAATGTGCATTTTTTCACTGTGGGAGGAAACCGGAGTACCTGGAGAAAACTCACACAAGCACGGAGAGAACATGCAATCTTCACACTGAAATGTCCAAGCCTGGGATTCAAACTTAGAACCCTCTTGCTGTGAGGTGGACATGCTAATCACTACACCCCCATGCCTCTCCTTTTCTCCTCAAAGACTTTCCTCGACACTGCTTTTGCACCAAATCATGACTACAATCACTTTTTGACATCACCTGTTTCAAATCACAGCAATATAATTATTTTACCTCATTAAGTGCCCTAAATTGCCCTTGTTTCAACTTTTTGGAATGTATTGCAGGTCTGAAATAGAGGAATGGATGTGTATTAATAAATGAAATGAAGTCGCCCGGACAAAACATGAAATATTTTGGGTTCATACTGTCTGCAATAAAATACAAATCAAAGAATTTTTAGGAATGTTAGGTAAAATTGGGCACGCACTCTTTGTCTTCTTTTATTTCCGAATCCACAGCCCACATAGAAATCAATGACCCTGTGCAGAAGGAATGCATCATAACTAGCCATGCCTATTTTGATAACCACACTCTCTAACTAACCTATCATGTGTGAACTACATGTAGCGCTTCATTTGAACTGACCAATCCTGTGTCGCCTAACCGCAGTGAACGTGTAGAAAAGTTTGAAGAATTTTTAAATAAAAGAGAACATTGTCGACCACAAGCCTGTGTACTGTGTTTTCCTCAGGTCTGATGATATAAGGTAATGTCTGAGCAGGGGTGGGTGCACCTAAAACAATGCAATCGCGTCTTTTTCTCTTAATATTCAGTGTACACAAAATCAAAAGTTAAAACTTTGCATTTTCTTACCATCCCAAATGTTTCTGATTAGGGATTGTACATGAAACAAACACGAAACTAATTAGTGCTGGACTGCTATTTGCTGGAAAACAGCCGAACCCCAAAATATCTTTAATTCTCACTCTTTTCTTCACCCTGTTAGCACCTGCACCAATGGTTATGAAATACAAATAACAGCACCATTTTGCACCTAATTTTGCTATTCTTGTAATCGAAGCCCTATTTTGTGTCATTTTATACTTTTATATTAAGCTTATAACTGAATTAGTGTATCAGGACAAACTGAATATGTTCTGGCAGAAAGGCTGAGGGGTGTGTGGTGTGCGTATGTATGTGGTATTTACTGTAGATGGTCTGGGAGAACGGATGTACCGTGATTGTGATGATGACTGCGCTTGTTGAGGATGGAGAAAAGCAGTGTGATCGTTACTGGCCTGATGAGGGCTCATCCCTCTACCACATCTATGAGGTAGGTGTGTTTATGGTTGTATTCAAAATCTGGGTAAATATCCTGTAATATTAAATCAAGTGTAAGCATTAGTTCAGACAGGTCATGGTTGACTGCGTGTTCCCAGCTAATAACTCACCTGAGAACTTGCTGACTCGCTGCACCAATCACATTCATGCCAAGAATCAAGGAGGTTCCTTTAGGCAGCTTTGCTGTCATTCTGTTTCACTTTCTGATGCCTGCTCCAAATCAGGAACAAATCACCACCCCAGCTCCCATGGTTCTTGACCTTTATTTGTTGTACTGTATATGCTGTATCCCGTCTATAATTTTTAATAATGAACATACAGTATGAATACTTGTAAACTCAATCAGGTGTATCCCGTCACCTTCTCCACTGTACACCAAGCTAATTGGTGTCCACTTATGTTAAACTGTAAGCATCCTGATTAGTTCAGCATTAAAACAACTGTTCCAAGAGCATTCCAATGTTTGGAAGTGTAACCGAAAGCAAACAGTCAACTACAGGTGGCAAGGAACTGTCAAAACTCCAGAGCTGCCCTGATTGAATGTATTTTTTCCATAAAATTGCATGCTGGCTGTAAATATCAAATCACACACAGGTGAACCTCGTGTCGGAGCATATCTGGTGCAATGACTTCCTGGTCCGGAGCTTCTACCTAAAAAATGTACAGACACAGGAGACACGCACTCTCACCCAGTTCCACTTCCTGAGCTGGCCTGCACAGGGTATACCAACCTCCACACGCCCTCTGCTGGACTTCCGCAGGTAATGCAAACATATTTTATTCCCCATTTACAGCAAATACCATCCCCCTTGCTGTCAGCCCTCATGTTCTTTATTCTTTTTTAAATTCTCAGTTGCATCATCTAGACATCATTCTTTCTGTGTCCTTATTTGTCTTATACTCTCTCTTTCACCATCTGTTTTTATCATCTCACTTATCTAAGCATATCTGTCTCCCCCCTCTCTCTCTCTCTCTCTCTCTCTCTCTCTGTCTCTCTCTCTCTCTTTCTCTGTCTCTCTCTCTCTCTTTCTTTTTCTCCATGTGCGATGGAGCGCAGCGAGGCCCGTGGTATTGCACAGCTGTCTGTGTCATTTTTGTGGTTTGCAGCTAGTAATCTGACTCCAGTTGCATAGTCACAAAAATGAGCACGGACAGGTGTGGCTGCAGCAAGAGCAACGCTGATGGTACGCTCCATCGCCTCAAAGCTTCCTCCTCTTCTGTCCCATCTCTCTGTATCACTCCTTTCCTTTCCCCTTACCTCTTCTGAACTATGTGTCTATACTTTTTTTGTCCATCTTTCTGTTGAAGTACCCCTGCATGCAAAACAACATTTTTCAATGGTGAACCCATTGTAGATTGTTTCAAGGAGTGTAACATATCATGTCAGTCACATGAACTTTGGATCTTTAAATACTGTAGTTAGAAAACAAAGATAATAATAATGATTAACAAAATAATCCATCTATCCATCCATTTGCTCAACTGCTAAATCCTATGAGGGTCGCGGGGTGGCTGGAGCCTATCACAGTTGACGCTGGGCAAAGGCAGAGTACACTCTGAACCATTCACATTCAGAATCACACCTAGGAGCAATCTGGAACAGCCAGTTAGCTTAATGACTGGAACTTGGACTGTGGGAGGAACCTAGAGTACCCGGAGGAAACCCACGCAAACACAGGAACAACATGCAAACTCTACACAGAAATGCCCTCTACAAGTCCAGGTCTCAAACCAAGGACCTTCTTGCTGTGAGGCAGACATGCTAGCCACTATGCCACTGTGCCACCCACATTAACTAAGACAAATCAAAAAATCAATTGGTGGTCCGCTGGTCCTCTGAAGTTCTTGTTTGGTTTGGATTTATTTTAGGTTTTGAATCTGATACACCCCAAATGTCCTGATTTGATCCCAGTGCACCCTGAATAGCTTGCCAGACCATCACAGGGCCAACACACAGGCAACTATTCACACTCACAGTCACACCTAGGAGTAATTTGAAACAGGCAGATGTGCTAACCACTACACCACCATGCCACCCTGTATAGAAATTGTAAGAACAAAATATAACTTACTTACGTAACTTACTTAATTCCCTTCTTCCCTGGTGGGAAACAAGGCCACAACTGCACAACGTCATTTTGCCTGATCTTTGGAAAGAAGGTTAGATCGAGCTCTTTGAGTTCTGACTCTGCCATTCTCCACCAAGTGGCTCTTGGCCGTCCAGGTTTCCTTGTCCCAGCTGGTGTCCAATGTAGCGTGACCCCTTTACTGTCCATTCTCAGTCCATTCTCTAGCCATCTTAGGCGTCACTTTTTAATTTCCAGGGTGATTTTATAGCTCCCTTTCATGCGAGGTCTTCATTTGAGACTTTCTGGGGCAAGAAGATTTGTTAGATCTTTTTAAGGCAGCCATTATGGAACATACTGATCTTGGAATGCACTGATCCTTATAACATGGTACTCTGATATTTATTTAAAAGTTAATAGTGGGGTTTTTTTTGCTACAACATTTGTAACAGTTTTAAATAAAATGCTGAGGGGTACTTCCATGTCTGTCTAGTATTCCTTTTCTTTGTGCGTATATAATTGTTTTTTAACTGTGACATGGATGTGAACACTGCATGGTGTATGGATCCTAAATGGATGGACATTTTTCTCCTCTATTTTGTGTCCCTCTGCCTCTTTCCAACAGGAAGGTAAATAAATGCTATCGAGGACGTTCCTGCCCAATCATTGTCCACTGCAGGTAAACTGTTTCAAAGCAAATGCTTCCATACACAACTTCCTCAAACCCCGATTGGCACATTTTTCCTGTTAACTGTTGACGTATTAGCCACACATAGCTTTTATATACATTTATTTGCTCTTTTATCAGGTGAACATGATATATTTTTAGAGATACATTTACTGACGGTAGCCCAGCTGCCAGCCTTCCAGCCTCTGCCTGCCCTGAACAGGAAAATGATAAGGTCCCAGGGTTGATAGCACAGTTGATAAAGTAGACGATGTAATGGTAGACCAGATGACTGTAGTAAAAGTGAGAAATACAGAAGAATGTTTTTAAATGCTTTTCCTTTTATCTCTCACTTACTCACTCATACCCACTTACAGCTTACTCTTACTAGGGTCACAGGGAGGCTAGATCCTATCTCAGTCGACACTGGGCAAAGGCGGGATGCACCCTAAACAGTTCATCAGATCATTGCAGGGCCGTCACACACACACAACCACTCACACTCATATCCATACCATTTTGGAACTGCCAGTTAGCCTAATGTACATGTCTTTGGACTGTGGGAGGAAACCAGAGTACCTGAAGGAAACAAACGCAAGCACAGGAAGAACATGCAACTCCACACAGAAATGCCCAAGGCTGGGACTTGAACTCAGGACCTTCTTGCTGTGAAGTGGACATGCTAACAACTACACCACCATGCTGCCTCCTCTTATCTCGTTCAGCACTAAACAGTTACACATGCCTTTTCCTTTCTTGTTTTTATCTTGTTTGCCTATAATTTCATAATGAGACACAGCTGAGGAAACACCAATGCGCATGTCTGCATCCGTGTCACCCATAACCATGTCCACTGAAATATACTCAAGCACGGGTCTGAAGTGATGCATCTACAAGGTGTTTGACTTTCAACCTTGAGATCGCAGGTTCGAATCCAGGTCAATGTCATAGCCATCCACAACTGGGAGTCCATTGAAGCTAATTGTCCGAGCTCTTACAGGAGGAAGGGATGGTAAACGCTCACTTTCTTGTCACACAGCAATCACCAGCCAATCATGGGCATCTGTGAGCTCATTCGTACAAAAGGGGTGGGTAGAGCGCTCTCTCCAGGTGTTTTAAGTTGTCTCTGAGTGCACATCCACAGCAGTTTGCATGGATGCGGATAGCATCACATGTACGTGTTTTCTTACACCCCTTCCTGGTTTGGGGTGGTGGCAATACTTGATGGGTGGGAATTGGTTATGAGCAAATTAGAGGGAGAAAAACAAGAAAAAAATAAAATCAGTAATAATATTCAAGAATTCCACCAACACTGCTGCTCGTGATGTATTTGTATCACATTAGTGATTGGAGTACCTGATAAATGTGCCTGTAGGTATAAGCTAGGTGTCTCATAAAGTGACAACTGAGTGCATAAACAAAATGCACACATCAGGGCATGCTGTTATAGAAAACGAATCAGTGAGAGGGTGCCATGATGTGGCCTAATAAAAAAATTACAGTAAAAAAAAAAAAATCTAAATTATGGGTTCATTAATCATACAATGTATGATGGTACTGTAGAAATGATAATGTACTTTAATGTAAACAGTACAGTTTTGGCATCTACTACTATAGAAAACGGGTCTATAGCACACTATGCAGTGATATCATTTTGTTTTAAACATTTCTGTTTTGTTACATTTAATAAATTGTTTTATTCTGGAATTCCTTCAAATGAAACTCCTCTTTTTTCTGTAGTGATGGTACAGGCCGGACTGGAACATACATCTTGATTGACATGGTTCTGAATCGTATGGCAAAAGGTGGATTCTTAACTATGCAAATTTTTATCCATACGTGCCATTTCATCTATATTATACTTATTTTTATCTATAATATAATTATTATTTTACACACAGTCACAGTCATGTGCTAATACGGTTATATATTAGGCATCTTAGTAATAGCACAGTGGCCTATCATGCATTTGATCCATTTTCCATCCATTATCTGAACTGTTTATCTGTCAGGGTCAAGGGGGGAAGCTGCAGTTGACTTTTGACAAGAGGTGGGGTACAAAGGTCACCAGGCTATTGCAGGGCTAACACAGATACAAACAACCATTCACACCTGAGCACCTGGAGGAAACCAAATCATGGGGAAAACATGCAAACTTAATACAGAAAGGCCCTTGGCCGGGCTCCCAATGGTGCACTGAGAAGGTGCCCACAGGTTCGAATCCAGGTTGGTGGCTGGAAGGTCATGGGATCTAATTGGCCTAGCTTTCACAGGAGAGCTTACCTCCCTGTCACTTATCGATACCGATCACCGGCATAGGCATTAGAAGGGGCAAGATAGCATGGCTCCTCTGAGTGTGTTAGGCCTCCCCTGCATGTGCAAGCAGCTCATTGGATTTGACTAAATGAAAGGGGGGGGGAAAATCTGAAAAAAAAGGTCTTTGGCGAAGATTCGAACCCTGAACATTCCCACTGTGAGGCAGCAGTGCTAAACACTTAGCCTGTTCTCCCTTATGCAATCTATATCCTTCTAGTTCAGAATTGGGAATAAGGGTTTAGTCTTGTTTTAGCTGTCATCCCCTATCTTTCTTTCTCTTTCTTTCTCTAAGATTTTAGACCTTTTCGATCTCTTTGTATTCTGGGAAATGCCCTGTCTGACATATCTGTTGTTTTTGTGGGATAGGAGTGAAGGAAATAGATATTGCTGCAACCCTGGAGCACATTCGTGACCAGAGACCGGGAATGGTGTGCACAAAGGTAACATAACCACAAAATCAGCAGTTCTGCTTTTGATAATTTACTGGTTATAATTATGAATATATTCTTAATATTATGCTGTTATAGCACTGGTCAAGTCACAAAATATTCTTTCTAGGGTCTTAATTACTTACTCATTTGCCAAACCGCTTAATCCTACTATTGAGGCCATGAGGAAGTCTTAAGGCTAATGCCTATCTCAGTCAACACTAGGCAAAGGCAGAGTACACCCTGAACAGCTTGCCAGACCATGTCAGGGCCAACACACAAGCAACCATTCACAATCACACTCATACCTAGGGGCAATTTGAAACAGCCGATCAACCTTCTGTGCATGTCTCTGGACTGTGGGAGGAAATTGGAGTATCCAGCGGAAACCCACACAAGCACAGAGAGAACATGCAAACTCCCAAACGGTCAAGCTCGAACCCCGGACCTTTTTGCTGTGTGGCATATGTGCTAACCACTATGCCACTGTGCTTCCGAGTCTTAATCAGTGCCTTTTTAAAATGAATGTTTGAGAACCAGAGGTATCTAATCAACAGAAAGCTGTTTTTGAGAAAAAAGACATGAAAGTTTTTGCAATATAAAAAAACCAGGGGTAATGATCATGATATGTTTCAAGGTCGTAAGGAAGATGAAGGGACCAGCCTGGCATGCATAGGCCTTATCCACACATCTCTTTTTTTTTTGTTTTTGTGGGTTAGACCACTGTGGCTCTCAGCTCTTTAAATGTACTGTATGTCTGAATGGCTAGGCTAAACAGACTCCATTAGCTACACAGTGTGTACTTATTCTTGGAGTGTGCAAAGTTTACCTGACATGCCTCTATAATGGTTATATGTTAAAAAAAAAAAAACACCACCACCGAAAACTAAAACTAAAATTTTTAGTTATTTTTTTTTGTTTTTTTTGCTTATGTACCCATGTAGTATATACTACAACAATTTTCACCTCGGCCTCAGTGGATATTAAGGAATTGAATTGTCTGTGTACTCAGGGACTATTCGGCAACATCCACCTCACCCTCAGTGAATTAGATTTTCATAGAGGGAAGGAAAATGCAGCTTGATTCAATAATTCATTCATTTGCTGAACCACTTAATCTTTTATTGGAGTTGCGGGGAGACTGGAGCCTAACTCAGTTTACCCTAAACAGCTCACCAATCCATTGCAGGGCCAAGACAGACACAACCATGCACACTCACGCTCACACCAAGGGGCAATTTGGAACAACCAGTTACCCTAATGTGCATGTGTTTGGACTGTGGGAGGAAAAACTGGAGTACCTGGAAGAAACCCATGCAAGCACAGGGGGGACATGCAAACTTCACACAGAAACGCCCTCACCATGCCTGGGACTTGTGATAATTACTATGCCACCGTGATGCTGCAGTTAGATTATAATTTATAGCAAATACTGAATCTATGCAAAATTATGCTGATGTGTGTTTTTGTGTAGATGCTGAATCAAGCTTTTGTCTCTCCTCAGGACCAGTTTGAGTTTGCTCTGACTGCTGTGGCTGAAGAAGTCAATGCCATTCTTAAAGCTCTTCCCCAGTGAGACCTAAGCAAATGCCTGAAAACCACACACACACACACACACACACACAACACATGCATGCATGAGTAACTATCATGTACCTGAACCAGCATCTATACCAGTCCGACATGTAATGCACGTACGCCCATATACACCTATACAACCAGCACTAAGCCGGTCTTCTTTCCTGAAATTTGCATCGCCTTACACCATCTCATCTTCCGTTCATTAAAAACACAGACTCTCACACACAGGTCTTTTCAGGAACCCCATACCTTGAGTATCGCTCCTTATCATATATTAAAAATGGAATAACTTGTGTAATCCTGTGTTCCTTGCACTTGCTCTGCTTCTATGTCCTCTCTCGTAACCATGGTGATTGCTTTGTCCTGATTCCACCTCAGCAGTGCAGTAAGTGTTTTACCCAGGATACTCTTGCCTCCAGTTGCATTAGTGGATGAGAGGGTGAGTGGTTTAATGACCTCAGATTGAGATGTAATCGGACCAAAATCTGTTTGAGGGGTTAATGTGTGTTTGTTTTGGAAATTCATTCCTATTGAACATGTCTGAATGTTCTCTATATAGCCCAGGCACACTTTGACCTTCTTGATTGTAAATGTACTTTTCTTCTTGCTTTCCTGCATAAAAAAGTAAAAAAATATATATATATGAGAAAGATATATAAATTTTGTATTTTGTGGTGATTAATAAAAGAGTTTTGTGTAGTGATGCAGCAGCAGCATCATGTGTACATTTTGTTTTTGCTGAATTCCACTTGTTTTTAACTTAAAAATCAGTTAAAAGGATGGTGACACAGTGGTGCCGTGGTTAGCATGTCCTCCTCACAGCAAGAAGGTCCTGTGTTCAAGTCCCATTTTCCCATTTTTTAGGACAAAGATCTTTGCATAGTGTTGGAATTATATCACTTTGAAGAAAAGTTCTAGATTGTTAAGGAAGTTTACATATTCTCACTGTGCTTGCATGGGTGTTCTCTGGGTATTCTGGTTTCCTCCCACAGTCCAAAGACATGCACGTTAGGCCAACTGGCTGTTACAAATTGTCCCTAGATGTGAGTGTGAATGGACCATCTTGCTTGCTTATTGGGTTTTCTTCGATCAATCCATGAAAAAGGACATGAAATTCGTTAAAATGAGGAAT
>JBCNYH010000021.1:7723270-7745537 GCA_039654325.1 Tandanus tandanus
CTCTCTCTCTCTCTCTCTCTCTCACACACACACACACACACACACACACACACACACACACACACACACACATACATGCACACCCTCATTTTCTAATTTCAAACCTTGCTCTACTTTCCAAACACTGACGTCTCATGGATCCTGAAAGGTTGTTGCCATGGCAACTGAGCAGCGGAGGAGGAGCAGCATGCTTTTTTGTTTTGTCCACGCAAGTAGACTGAGAGGGGTGTACAGATTTAGCAGGTTTCCGCAGCTCACAAAACACAGACATGCATACAGAAAAACAAAGGAGGAAAAACCTAGAAAGGTCCAGGCAGCTGACACACAAAATCTCTTTACAAAATCAGCTTTTGCGCAGCTACATATTTACCCAAAATGTAATTTCTGTTTTATAATTTAATATAAATTAAAGCACAAAATAAAGGAAAAAGCACACATATATTAACTGTGTTTATCGCAAAATTAATTGGGTGGGGGATTCCAGTATTTCCCCCATCCATCCATCCATGCATCCATCCATGCATCCATCCATCCATGCATCCATCCATCCATCCATCCATCCATCCATGAATAAATGTGTTTTCAAATTATACGTTTTACAAGTAGGTTCAAATGAGATTACTTTTGCCATATGTACTATACAGAGTTAAGATTAAAATATGTTTAAATCATAATATAAATATTTTGGCACTGCCTAAAAGAAGAGCCCCGAAAATGTTTGCATTTATTTTCAGTAAAGAAACAGACATAACATAACTAACTGTCTTTTCAGTGGTATCTGAAAACTTATTTCTTCTAAAGAAGAAAAACCACTGACTAAACAAGAACATTTCTTGCGAAGTGCAGGTGCACTCAGCGCCAATGGCCAGGTTCTCCGGTTTCCTCCACAGTCCAAAGACATGCACATTAGGCTAATTGGTTGATCTAAATTGACCGTTAGTGTGAGTGTGAATGGTTGGTTGTGTGTTTTGCCCTGGACAGGTGAGCTGTTCAGGGTGTACCCTGCCTTCAACCCAGAGTTGGTTGAGATAGGCTCCAGCCTCCCCTCGACCCTGGTAGTATGAAGCAGTTTGGTAAATAAATGAATGAATGAGTGAATGAATGATTGAATATGACTTACCAGTAGAAGATTATAAAACATTCATGGTTTAATCATGAAATCAGTATTATGACTACAGTGTAAGGATATCTAAATACTGTGTCACATTTGAATTTAATGGCGATAAATTACTGGGTGACGTGAGGACTGTATGCTTTGTGGGATCATGCTTTGTACAAATTGCCTATTTTCTAATCACATTAATTAATACCACTTATAAATTATATAACTATGTTAGCTTTTGTTATTACAATACATCATGACATGTATGAATAGACCACTGAAATCATAAATGCTTACCTCATATCCTTTCAAGGATGGACCAACCAGAACCACAGGCCTCATGGAGGGTACGACATCATAAGGAGGCACATGCTCAGTCTGTAAAGAGTGACAGATTGGCAGAAATTATTCAGTGTGTAAATCAAAGCGCTTGAGGTGCATAATTGTTTTACTACATGGGAACCAATGCAAAAAACACACAAACAAAAACAGACACACACACACACACACACACACACACACACACACACACACTAAAAATTTATTATGATTATTATTTTTTAATTGACTCATTTGAACTTCCAGCACAGGCAGGTGCAGAGCCTAAGAGATGTGTAACTGCATCTCTTTAAACCATTTGAAGAGTTTTTGTCATACTATACAGGAACATAATGAAACTCGTAGTTTAAATGTACATATATTAGCCATGACAGGGACTGGTCAGGTGAGCCCTGTGCTTTGATCCAAGGTAATAAGTGCTACTGAGTGTTTTTAGTGTTCTTATACTACATGGACACATTGAAAAACTGGCACTGTATATGTGTTATTGTGTACATGTGTAGCTTATATTTACATATCTTAACCATGACTGAGATTGGTTGAGTGAGCTGTGCGCTCCAAGCCGCCTAATAACGCTGTGGAGCCAACAGAATGTTTTGAGCACACTCATCCAGAGCTTAGACTACATACTACACAATTAAAATTTATTAGTATATGCTACAAATAAATACAAGAAAAAACAAACTAAAATTAAGATTTTTATGATTTATGTTTTCATTTTAATGTGTGATAACGATAGTGCGACCATGACAAATCGTGAGTGACCAATCAGACTGTGCCATTCCTGTGTAGTACATATTACTTCTTATTGTAGCACGGTGCTGTTGAATCCTCGAGACCTCATGATCTTCTTGCTGTGAGGCGGATGTGCTATCCACTAAGCTACCGTGCCGCCCTCTGATATGTTATCATGTATATGAAAACTTAAGCACGGTCCTGCCTGGTGTATGCTTATTTTCTATAATCAGCCAACTCTGGGCAAAGATCGGGTACACCCTGAACAGCTCACCAGTCCACAGCAGGGCCAGCACACACACACACACAACCATTCATACTCACATTGGGGCAATTTAGAACAACCAATTAGCTTAATGTGCATGTCTTTGGACTGTGGGAAGGACCCAGAGGAATCCCACGCAAGCACAGACATGCACACTCCACACCAAAATGCAATTGATGAGCCTGGGACTTGAACCCAAGACCTTTTGGCTGTGAGGTAAATGTCTTATTACAGGCATTATATTTTCACCCTGTCCATGAGTACGTGCATGCATGTGTCTTTCCATCCGAACTTAATTGTGGGCACGCTATCTTCTAAATCCCTTAACGGCGTTTGACCAAACTCTTACTAATTACCCACTACCAAATGCCAATGAACTAGTATAGGTTCTGAGGCCATAGGTCAAAGGTTAAGGTCACATGAGGTCATTTTAGAAAAATCTTGTGAATGCTCTGCATGTTTTTGGACCAATTTTTATTTTTATTTTTTATCAGTTACTCATTAGTAAATGTTCATGAACTGGTACAGGTTGTAAGGATAAGGGTCAATGATCAACGTCACACATTAAAAAGGTTTACAGTGCTACCGAGTGACCAGACTACCAACATGGAGGTCACCGGATCGAATCCAGGATGATGCGGCAGCCATCCGTGACCGGGAGTCCATTGAAGCTAATTGGCCCAGCTCTCATGGGAGGGTGGGTTCAGTGTCACTCACAGTGATCACCAGCGTCACCAGTGATCATGGGCGTCTGTGAGCTCATTCGTACGAGGGGGCGGATAGCGCTTTCCCTTTGAATGTGTTAGGTCGCCTCCAAATAGCATGTGCAGCAGTTCGTAAAGAGGCGGGTGGCAGCATCGCATGTTAAGGGGGGGTTACGCCCCTCCCTGGTTGGTGGTGGCCATGTGATAGGAAAGGCAACTCTTGACGGGTGGGAATTGGATATGACTAAATTAGGGGGGTAAATGGGGGAAAAATTAAGGTTAACGGCAAAGGCACAGCAAGTGACACTTTGTGTCAAGTACATCTGTGCTTAATTTTTCTATAAAAGCATATCAATGTATTTTATTCTTTGCTTATATCTGGAGCCAAACAAACAGGCAATGTGTGTGCGTGACTTGTTTTTCGTTTTAACGAGCTGCAGGTGTGTATGAGGTGCATAACACAGCTGGTCGTTGCCATAGTGATTAAGCTGGCAGTTACTGACAGTTACACATACATTTTTGAGTTAAAAAGGCAATGGCGCACGTCTCGATTTTGGACTTCTAATTTGAAAACCCTATATCCCATCACAATGACGTTGACAGCGTTTGAGAGCCAAAAATATTCAAAGAGTCAGGATGTAAAAATGACCCTCGTAATGATTTTAAATGACTTCAAACACCAAATTTTTGTATTGACTTCTATTTTGAAATTTAGGGTATACAGCTGTCAGAGGCTCACCATTTAACTTCTACAAGTGGTGTTGACTCGAAAGTTAGTCAGAACCAGAACAAATTTTCCTCCGTTTTGATGAGTGAAAATTATGGGAGTAGGAGTGAGTTAAAAAAACCCTTTTTTTCAAGTTAATCTGTTTTCTCACACTCTGCTAATGACATCACCCACTATAGCCCAGAACATTCCACGCAATAGACACCAATTATGAACACACACATAGACTGAGAAAACCTTGTCAAACTTGATCAACGATTGAGAGAAAACCGTAAAAAAGTTCAACTAAGTTTCTATGTGAAAGTATGGCTTCTTGAAACTCAAAGTAAGAAGAGTTTCATTCCATTTGTCGACCTCTCCCCATTCATTTCAATGGGATTTTTTTGGCGTGGTTTTTGGCTAATTGTGTCGCCATTGTAAAGCGAAACACCAATAAAAGTAATAGCACACTTTGCAGCGCCGAGATGCACATTTTGATATATACATTGCGTGGGTGCACTTTGCCGTTCGGGCCGCATTAAGTGCGACGGAAGGAGAATAATAAAAAGAAGAAAAAGAAAAAGAATGAAGAGAACCATTTTCTAGGTGAATATGTGTCTGCTCTTACACGCAGATACATTATTATGAATTTGAATATCAGCTAATATCAATTTTTAAATTGACATCAGTGATCAATAAAGACTGAAATGACTGTCACCATGTTGTTCACTTACCACTTTTTGTTTCTGCTTGCCTGCAAAGAAAAAAAACAGATCTTCAGTATAATTGTTCTGCTCTCAGCAAATGTCTAAAATAGAATACATCCAATCAGAACATTATAATTCTCTGCCCAACGCTCACAAGAAGCTGCTTGTTCTGTCTTTAGCCTTATGCAGGACAGTGATGAAGTAAAATCGCCCACTGAGGTTTTTGCATGGTGATTCCTGTGACCCCCCCACCCCTCCAATCTCTCAAAGCCCTTACCCCCCAGACCACAGGCTCACCTGATGACATCACATCCCCCAAGCTGGAGGAGGAACTTCCGCTGGACTTACTAAAGAGACGAGCGAACAAACAGAGACACAGAGAGCACAGTATTAGGCTGCCTCTTCACCCACAACAATGGGCTACTCTATAAAAACTATATCTATAGACTAATTTATTAATTATCATTGCTTATTACTATAATCATTACAGCTATATGGATTAGTAAATTTTTTATTACACGATTATAACACTATAATTAATTAAATATGGCTCAACAGATCAGTAGAATGTATCTATATTCATATCAGATATTTTGTATTATATATTCATATCAGATATTTCATTCTATTCTTTAAAATAAAAAAAACATCAAGCTAATCTTATTCAAACTATTCTGAAGTTATATTTCTTGTGACCTGTTTTAAGAAATAATTATAATGTAGGTATTATGTGGACCATTATTTGATACTGGGTTGAAGATTCGAATTCTGTGTGTGAAACAAGAAATAATTTATGGCATATTTGAGACAAAACAAATACATTTTAAGCAAATGAGACAGATTTCTGATTTGACATAAACATAGTGTGGAAATTTCCAAGTGATTTGATTCAATACTGATTGCCCAAAGATGGCAAAAATAAAATACCTTATGTTCAACTGAGAAGAACAATATCTAACAAAATCAGTGATTATATGGCAATGAGTTTAAAATCAACATCATTTTTATACTAAAAATATATGAAATTATTTCTATAGTAACAAGCAACTATAAAGTAACACATTAAGTATTATCTATATAATACAATACATACAGAATATCAATATTTCTACCTATTTCTATGTATATATTCTACATACTTCTATATCTATGTAGAGCATTTGATTTTCTGGAAACAGAAAGCAATTAAGAAAAGAAAAAAAATAAAATAAAAATAAAAAAAATATATATATATGGAAATTAAATATAAATAAATAACTAAATGAGATTTTAAATGTTTTCCTTATTAAACAGGTTTGTTTTAAATTCCAGCATTATTATAATTAGTAAGGCACATTACAGAAAAAATGCAATAAGGAAGTGATTTTATTTATTTATTTATATTGGAATTATTATAATTTTATTATTATAATTACTTTCATTTATTTATTTATTTATTTATTTTTTACGAAAAAATTAACTCCCCACCATTTTGTGGAAAACCAAATGCTCTCATCAAAGTCCCTAATGCCTTCCCGGCGCTTACCCTTGAACGCGGCTCTTCTTCTGCTCCAGTTGGGCTCGGATGTTTTCCAGCTTCAGAGGGCTGGGGATGAAGCCAATCTCACAGCCCTCTTTCACCAGCCGCCCAATCCACCAGTCATTATTGAACTTCTACAATTTAGTGGAATAAGGTGACAAAGAAAGGGTGTGTTGGAGCAAGTATTTTCTTGCTGCTAATCTGTTTTTACTGCAGCTAAAAGTAGTATATCAGCCATTGTTGAACATTTGAGGTTGGCTAGAATAAAGGTCTAAGAAGGCAATTTTGGGGAGGTTCTTATTGTTGAAGTATGTTTAACGTGGCAACACCAATAATAAGTGATTATATGTTTGCAGTGGAACAGAATTAAGGGTCTTAGTAAAGGACATGCATGGGAAAACTTCACCAATCTGTCACAAGTTCAGCACACCCTTTATTATATGTAGTTCTACTTGGATGCTACTGGCCTTTAAAAGTAAATTAAAACTGGGGTATTCACTTTTCATGGCAAGTCAGCACAACACACTTGAAACCTCTGCATTAATACACTTTTCCTTTTTTAGATTTTCTTCCCAGCTTGGTCACCTGCCAATTTCCACCGACTCAGAAAGCACGACCAGTTTCTCTCCTGACCCAAGCCTACAAATGGCTATGATATCATTGTGATTTAAACCTGCAGTCTCCTGATGATCGGGAGTGAATCGAGAGCCGCACTTATACCTGATTGTGTTTGGATTCACGCAAAACACTAGAAATGATCATGTCATGTTATTACAGAGTGAAAGACCTTCAGACTTGACCTCCAGTCTGTCTGTGTATCTATCTGTCTATCTATCTTGGGGCAGTCGTGACCTAATAATTAAGTAAGCAGGTTTGGGACGGTAAGTTTGATGGGTTGACATTTTTATGTGTGGGGGAGTGAGCAGCACCTCCTTTTCCACTGCCTTTACGGCTGAAGTGCCCTTGAGCAAGGTACCTAACCCCTAACTGCTGTCTATCTATCTACCTACCTACAGTTCTCTGGAAAAGTTTTAGGCAAAACAACATTTTATATTTCCAAAAATTAATTTTCCAGCCGTATATAACCCACAAAAAACATAATGAAGGCTGCTGGGTTTCGCTGCAAATAAAGAAGCAAGTTTGACCGTCAAAATCTGTAGAAGAACTTTGGCTGGTTCTGTAAGATGCCCATTACCTCATAAAACTCCATTCCAATATTTTTAAAAGCAAAGCAAAGGTTGTCACACCAAATACTGACTTTGTTTTATTTATTACTGTTTGCTGCTCTTTATAGGATTTAATTTCATTCATTCATTCATTCATTTCCTGAACCGCTTGATCCTAATTAGGGTTGCGGGGAGGCTGGCGCCCATCTCAGCCGACTCTGGGCGAGGGCAGAGTACACCCTGGAAAGCTCGCCAGGCCATCACAGGGCAGAAAGAAGCTGACGGCTATGCAGCCTACTCTTGACGAAAATCAGCAATGGTTCTTTTACATGCCTCTCACCACAGACAGTGAGAAACATGGCCGGCCTTTGATAACCCAGTTATCTGCACTGGGGGGACAGCAGTGATAGTGGGGCTTGAATCCCTGACCTTCGGATCAATAAGCAAGCACCCTACCACCCGGCCACCACTGCCCCTATTTAATTTAATTTCATTATTTTTGAAAGCATCTCTGCTCTACAGCATTTGTTTAAGGGTGCATAAACCTTTTTTTCAGTACTCTATCTACCAATCTATTAATATTCATTCATTCATTTTCTAAGCCACTTAATCCTAATTAGGTTCGTGAGGAGGCTGGCACCCATCTCAGCCAACTCTGGGCGAGGGCGGGGTACACCCTGAACAGCTGGCCAGGCGATGGCAGGGTCAACACTCACAAAACCATTCACACTCACACTCACACCTAGGTGTGATTTGGAACAGCCAATTAGCCTACTGTGCATGTTTTTGGACTGTGGGAGGAAACCGGAGTACCTGGAGGAAACCCACGCAAGCACGGGGAGAACATGCAAACTCCACACAGAAATTTATTCTTATTTTTAGATGTACTGTATAGATTTAATTTCTGTGACTAATAACTAATGATGTGTGCCTGCCATACCTCTTTGATATGCAGGAAGTCCTTAGCATCAAAGGAAATGGCTGTTCCTGGCACGGGCACATCTTCATCTAGCGCTCCACAGTAACTAACATTAGTCTTCACGGCGAAGGCCACCGCTTTGGCCTGTAACATCAAAAAATACATTCATGAAAGTGATTACATAACAAGGTGTAATGTTCATTCATTCATTCATTTTCTGAACCGTTTGATGCTAATTAGGTTCGAAGGAAGGCTTGCACCCATCTCAGCCACCTCTGGGTGAGGGCAGAGTACACCCTGGACAGCTCGCAAGGCTATCGCAGAGGTGTAATGTTAAAAAATAAAAAAATAAAAAATAAATAAACATAATTATAAAGACATCTATGGTCTCCAGGATCCAGCGCTACATCAAAGTATCACTGTGATATATTAACTGAGTGTAATGAAAAATATGATGAATTAGGAAACTGACCAACTCAACTGCAATACACTGACTATTTCATTTCCTTCACAAGCCTTGACAAGCCAAATATAGAAAACGTGACCTTGTGACCTTGCAACAAGGTCACGGTGACCCATATACAATCCCACCCCATTGGCTCCTAAGAGGGATCCATACAGCAAATTTAGTGATGCTATGTCATTTCCCATCAAAAAGACACCTCACTAGACAATCCTTGACAAGCCAAATATAGAAAATGTGTCTTTGTGACCTTGCAACAAGGTCCAGGTGATCCAGATACAACACCAACTGAGACCTTCCCAAGGTGGACCCATACACCAAATTTGGTGATCCTATATCATTTCCTTCCAAAGTTATCGCACTAACAAACCTTGTCAAGCCAAATATCGAAAAAGTGACCTTGTGACCTTGCAACAAGGTCACGGTGACCCATATACAATCCACCCTATTGGCCCCTGAGGGGGACCAATACACCGAATTTGGTGATCCTATGCCATTTCCTTTCAAAGTTATCACTAATAAGCTTTGACATGTATATCTTGTGAGACCTTGTGATTTTAGACAAAACGTGATCTTGTGACTTTGCAACAAAGTCAAGGTTACCCATATACAATGACACCCTATTCTCACCTGAGGGGCACCTCCTTCCAAAGTTATCACAGTAAAAAATGTCATACCAATGGACGGACAGACAGAACATATTTCTTCAGTTATGGCGGGAGCTAAAAATGCCTGAATTTTCTATTAAATGAGTATCACCACCATAATAAAAACAACAACATTGCCAAAGTGAACTTAAGATACACGTAGTAAAGTGTAGTATTGCATAGTGTAGAATAACCTTTGCCCTCTCCAGCTGTATGGCGGCCTGCTGCTCTCGTTCTTGCCGGCCCTGGCTCCCCACATCCTGCCTCTCCTCCTCCAATGACACATCCGAGTCGGACGGCCTGCTAGTGTAGGAATCAGCTGAGCCCTGAAAAGGACAGCAGACCGATGCTTACACATATGTACAAATAAGTGAACTCGATAAGTGAATTGGAATCTCGTGACTTGCTGGCATGCCAAGTTGAAGCCATTACTAAGTGTTGGACACACCTCACAACGTTTACTTTAACAGAACAATTTTTAATCAAAATAAAAACATGACTGTGCGATCTGAATACATATATCGAATTATGATGGAAAAGTATCTTTTTATATTATGCTCTATCGTTTATTTTGTTGTGTTGCAAATCACAATATTTATGGCAATTTAATCCGAAGCAGTGCACCACTAAATTCTATAGCTCAACCACAAATATTCATACCTAAACTCACAGCTAGGGGCAAGTGGTAGTTAGCCTAATGTGCCTTTGAACTGTAAGAGGAAACCAGAGTACCTGGAGGAAAACCATGCAAGCATAGGGAGAACATGCAAACTCCACACAGAAACACCGTTGCCGAACCCGGGACTTGAACCCAATACCTTCTTGCTGTGAGGCAGATGTGCTAACCACTACACCCCGGTGCTGCCCACAGACTTATTATTAGTATAGTTATTTTGGATCAGAACACATTTTTCATAACTAGCTTTGATATGCCAAACGCATAATGCTAACAATTTTTCCACTGTTATCAAGAGCCATATTTATATTTTTATTATTTTGGAGTGCTAAACTCAACTTACAAAGAATCTGATGCGGATATCAGTTGCAAAAATTATATTATTCTTAATGTTTTGGCCTGTGACGGACTTCAGTGTGTTCATGGTTCACTGCCGTTGTTTACGATAGCGCTTTGGCTCTGTCCAACACTTAGTAATGGTGCCCCACTTGCATGCTACTCTCAATTCTAACAAACAGGACAGTGCCATTCCACTCACAGAGTTCTCTGTATGAAATAAAATAACAGATTCAAGTTTACAGAGTTTTAATTATGGTGCGTTGCAGTGAACCAGTGTTACTTTAAACTGAGGATGTTCAATTATATTATCCTTCATTCATTCATTTGTAGAACCACTTTACCCAACGAAGGTTGCAGGGAGGCTGGAGCCTATCTCAGCCAATACTGGGTGAAGGACGGATACACCCTGAACTGCTCACCAGTCCATTACAGTGCCAACACACACAGTCACTCACACTCACCCTCACATCTAGGGGCAATTTGTAACAGCAACTTAGCCTAATGTGCATGTATTTGTACTGTAGGAGGAAACCAGAGTGCCTGGAGGAAACCAATGTAAGCACGTGGAAAACATGCAAATGCTATACAGAAACGCCCTCGCGAAACCCAGGACTCAAACCCAGGACCTTCTTGCTGTGCTAACCACTACGCCACCATACCACCCAAAATGATATTATCCCCAAAGTAAAATAGTTTCCTCCACACCACTCATGATGAAAACTTGTAAAAGAAAGCAACAAATTAGCTGTTAATGAGAATCTTACCTAGCAACATGGCCTTTTAAAGGCTGTTTTACTACAGAAAGCATAACTAATAGCAGCACATGTCCAAATAACGGTTAAATATTATGTCACTCGATATATTTTTCCACCCACAACCTCTGAGTCCCATTAATAATATAAAGCAGAAAGAAAAAGATGACTCATATAGAGATATACTTCTCTATTTCTCTGTTTTGTTAGTACTCCATTATAAAAAGAACGCTTTACGATGACTTCATTAACTCTCTTTTACATAACTAAAGCTTGAGTGAACAAATCCAGTGCATTAGACAGACAGTGATACAAGTACTAACATCATATTATTCCTGCATGATCTGCAGTCTACTACCGTCTAAGCCAGCATGTGCAGTACCTTCTCAGGACCATGAAAGACCTCGCAATACAAAATCTGTACGCTTTCATCTGGGATCTCCATCAGGTCTTCAGAAAGCTCCATCGTCATGAATCGAGTAGGAAAGAAGCAGCTGGAATAGATCTCAATCAAACCTCAAAAGCAACATCCATCAACTGTATCTTGATCATTATGGCTAGTAAAATAATGAAGGAGACGCCATGAACAGGCTCACAAGTTCCAGATTAATATGAACTCTGGGTAAAGGAGGTTTGTTGTGAAAATCCAACTGCAAAAGACATTAGCTCAAGTCAGTGAAGGCAGCGCTTGGGTCAATATTGCATTAGTGAGAGAAAAACCTTTGCAGTCGGCTAAAAAAAAAAAAAAAAAAAAAAATGAAGCCCCACACACTCCAACACACCGGCCATGTCAAAGCACTTTTTCCTCCATTGCAGCAGCAGGCGCTCGGCTCAGGCTTACTTCAGCAGGGACCCAATTGACTACAGCAAGTCCAATCACAAAAAACGCCTGATTCGGGAAATGAGAACTGCACATGCAGGCTTATCTTTCACCCCCAGAAGTGATGATTCTGGGGAAAAGACTGGGATTCAAATGAACGTCCTTCATCGTTGATTTCGATGAGATAACACCGTTTTTGCTGCAAAATGACATCTCGGGGGTCAGTACATGCATTTTACAAGCGAAAAACTTCATTAATTATGCAATTCTTGTGCCTCCCATGTACACTGTATGTGTTGGGAGGAATTTTCAACGTATATATAAGATATTTGGTTGATTTATCACATGTCCCTGTGTACTTGGAAAAAAAAAACAGAATATAGGATTACCTGAAGCACATGAAATCTAAGGGCACTCACTAATTTGCCAAACCACTTAATCCTACTAGAGTCACGGGGAGCTGGTGCCTATCTCAGCCGACATAGCAGGGCCAACACACAAGCAATCATTTACACACACATCCTCACACCTCAGGTCAATTTGGAACAGCCAGTTAGCCCAAAGTGCATGTCTTTAGACTCTGAGAGGAAACCGGAGTACCCAGAGGAAACCCACACAATCACAGAGAGAACATGCAAACCCCACACATAAACACTCTAGCCCAGGACTTCGAACCTTCTTGCCATGATGCGGATATGCTAACCACTATGCCACCATGCCGCCCTGTTGACTATCAGGAATGTTTAAATGCTTTAACATTGTAACACAGGAGCTCAAGTTGATTTTCTGGTTTTCATTAGGATTAGTGGTTAAGAAGTCTACCTCACTGCAAGTCCCAGACTCGGCAAGGGCGTACTTGGGTGGAGTTTTCCCTGTGCTTGGTGGGTTTCCTCCGGGTACTCTTGCTTCCTGCCACAGTCCAAAGACATGCACATTAGGCTAACTGGCTGTCCCAAATTGCCCCTAGGTGTGAGTGTGGGTGTGAATGGTTGTGTGTGTTGGCCCTGTGATGGTCTGGAAAGCTGTTCAGGGTGTGCCCCTCCTTTGCCCAGAGTCAGTTGTGATAGGATCCAGCCTCCCTGTGACCCTAATATTAAAACAAAAATGCAAATGAGCAGCAGAGCACGAACAATGTTTTCGGGCACTGCCTTTAAAATCAATGACAGTCCTTTAATCCCAAAAATTGAGGAATAGAAAATGCAGACTGAAGCAACATTCATTCATTCATTCTTAGACAAAAATTTCCACCAACCCGCTTTTGAGGTTCTGGAAGTGCACTGTGCCAGGTTGTTTGCTGTGGTATTGAAAATCCCATTCATTTCCAGCTCTAGAAGCTACTAGGAAAGCCAATACCTTTACGTATGAAGGTCCACAAGCTACTCCGAGACCCTTTTCATCCCTTCTCTTAACAATGTTCTATTTGGTGACTCCTCCCCCAAACTATAGCAAAATAATACTGGACAGCAAGTCCCTAATTATGTACAATCCACCTGCTTCTTTTGCACCACGTCTCCTCATGAACCAATTATTCATAATTGTTCTCCTCTCATCTAAAAAACACGCTCAATCGAGCTGCACACTAGAGGTATATCTGTGATGCATTTGGATCCGGCTGCATAGCTAGTAATGCCTATAATTCCTCAGTCAATTCCTAGTTTCTCAGTCAAATCACCAGATCTAGTATAAGCCTCATGTGATTCCAGTCAGTAATAACGGAGGAGTAGGACTTTAAAATTCACTATGGTTCTACATCCAGTTTGAAGAGTGATAAACCTGACCCTGCAGAATTGTTGGTATTGTCGTGTAGTATAATGCTGCCAAATTTCCTTTAATTCTGTCCATGCATCATGGAGCAGTTGGACTTTGAATTTGGTCAGTTATAACATCATAATTCTGTTTCCGGTACAAAAATCCAAAATCGGGCTTTATGGAACTTTATCTATTGTCCACAAGAATAGGTCTGCCAAGTTTCATGTAATTCTGATCACTAATAATGGAGGAGTAGGACTTTTAGAGATAACGGTCCACAACACCAACAAGAAGTTGATAAGTATTTGATGCAGGATACCTATGATATATAAAGGAATAACAAGTTTGAGCTTTCATTGCCATGAGGAATGACGGCATACGATGCAAAAAGAAAGTCCAGAGACTAAGAAGGACTCAGACACTCGGATCCCATATTGTTTATAGGAGTTATATAAAGAAATGCAGATATTTATTACCCTTGATACCTTCAGCGCTACAAAAAGTGTGGTTGTAGGCATGTTTACTAAATGTGATCTGTACAATACACATAGTCTGTACCAAGAGAGCAATAAAAGGAAAACGGTGTTTATCACAGCTTCCAGCCACTACAAATACTTAGTGAGTGCATCCCTCCTCTGTGACTACCTAATGCATTTACTCTGATTTATTGTGTATCTGAATAGAAACACATTAAAATGTATGTGTAGTACATACCATCGCATGTCCGGTCCTTTTCCATTCAGTCGAGAACCTGCTTTCATCTACATCACAGGTGTCAATCTCAAGGCACGTGGGCCAAATCTGGCCCGCCAACTCATTTTATGTGGCCCGCAAGGGCTTTCAAAGTATATGATTATCATACATTCTTCGCATCAACCATTACCATGAAACATAATTTATCATCCATCCACTAGGTGGCGGCAAACTTATTTCAAGTGTCATTCATGGCTCAAGAACATTGCAAGCTATCATGTTGCTGTCAAGCATTGTCAGAAAAGGAAAGTAAATAAAGTTAAAGAGAACAAATCATAAAATAGATGAATCATTTTGCAATGCAGGTTTCATTGTTGCCCTTTTTGACTAGATTATAGGGCCCTTGATGACCTCGAAACTTAGTGATGTGGCCCTCAGTAAAAATGAGTTTGACACCCATAATCTACATCTACAAGTATGCTGAAACCATAATGCTTTTTTGAAGAAAGTAGCCTTAATAACATTAATGGTGTTACCAAACCAAACATAGCCATTTATGAAGGCTAACAGAAATGAATTTCCTTCATACACCCAATTTACTAGTAAATTTTAAACTAGTTTACTGGTATTTAAATCTTTGAAAATTGTTTAGCCAAACAATACTTTAAAAAGTTCATGTTGCAGTCAATTCCCATCCAATTCATGTTAGGTTAAAAAGATTCATTCCTTTTGATTTGCAAGTTGAAAGGCTATTTAACAAATACAGACTAGTATTTTGCACATTCACTACATATTTATTGGAGGCATGGTGGTAGAGTGGTTAACACATCCACCTTATAGCAAGAAGGTCCTGGGTTTGCGTCCCAGGCTCAGTAGGGGCGTTTCTGTGTGGTTTGCATGTTCTCCCCATGCTTGCGTGGGTTTCCTCTGAGTACTCCGGGTTCCTCCCAAAGTCCGAAGACATGCACGTTAGGCTAACTGGCTGTTCCAAATTGACCCTCGGTGTGAGTGTGAATGTGAATGGTTGTGTATGTGTTACCGAACTGTTCAGGGTGTACCACGCCTTCGCCCAGTGTCAGCTGAGATAGGCTTCAGCCTCCCTGCAATCCTAACAGGATTAAGCGGTTCGGCAAGTGGCTGAGTGAGTGAATGCATATAACATAACTTTTTGGAAATAGATTTTGAGTAAAAGTAATGACACAGATCCTTTAATTTTGGTGGATTTACCCATCACCTAAGTGTATATACCACGACACTCTAAAACGTCTTGTCAATTATTTACTGTCATGGACACAGTCAAAACATTTCCAAAAGAAAAATAAACTTCTTAGATATTAAAGCATCCTTGAAGATGTCTCATGTCTGGAAAACTTACTGTCAGCAAATGAAAATTAACATCAGGCTCTTCTCCCATAATCACTGTGGTTAATTAATAACTAGATTTGATACGGCGCAAGAAAACTCACAAACTCACAAAACTGAGACATGGCTTGGTTTACATCTGAAGTCTGAGTAATGATTTCATCATTAAGAATTCAGTACTAACTCCTCATTACATGGCCGTATACTCAGCTATAAATACAGCCCATAATGACTACATAGTTCACATTCAAAACCAGAACTGTCTTTGGATGATATAAACAAGACAGAATGTCTTCCCATGTCTATGCTGCTGTAGGTATCAAACTTGTCACCACTGGAGCAATGCTATAAAGTAATGCCTTTCATTTCTGTTTTCCATCGTCCATTAGGAAAGGAAATAAAACGCTTCGTTGTTTACTTTGAGCTTTGCTCTTGGAAAAAAAAACACGCTTCATCAAGTACTCTAGACTTATTTGGCCAGTCTGTCTGGAGGAACTTAATATAGTATGTTTACGTAGAACCCTACAAAAGAGGCTTTCCCTTTCAAAACGGGTTCAAAGGTGACACTGTTAAAGGACCCAGTGAATGGTGACGTCATCGGTCAGCTGATCCAGCAAATGAAAAAAAATAAAGTCTGTATTGTGTACAGTTCACACGTGAATTACCGAATTATATTCTTTGCTATTTTTAACGTGATATACAGAATGCTGGTTGGCTGTGTTGGAAATTGCACAAGGATATTTTTCGGGCATTCGGGCATTAATTTTTACTGATTTCCTGAAGGGCAGCAACAGAAAATTAAACTCAAACAGCCAGCCTTGAATGAGCCTTAAATTTCACTACTTGCTAACTCTATTTTTAAAAGAGCTACCGTATCCATAACAAAACCTGGAGAAATTTACCAATGGTAGTTTTATCTAGCGATTAAAGTATACCATTGATTCTAATTCACTAGTTAATTTTTTACTTAATTCAACTCACTTTTACTCACATATGCAGGGAGCATTTTATCACATATCCTAGCTTTTTTTTTCTGGTGAGGTTTGTTGAATGATCATGAAACAGGCTGATGATTCTTGTAAAAGTCCATTATGTAAAACCGTCTGAACGTGGCTGGAGTGATAACAATTACATCCGTAGAAAAGATTTGTACACTTTCAGCTATTCGTGTGTAAATCAGGGTAGTGTATCAGATGGGCTAGTCGTAAATATTCAGGATGTTCACATTCGGTCACTTAGCCTACTAACTTTCTGAGTTTTTATCAGCGACACTGGACGGATCAGGACGCTTCTCTCTGCAGGCAATCAGTTTATCATGATATCTATCCAACGCAACTTTATCCAAGTTTGTTCATTTGTTTTGTGTTCGTTGTCGGCTTTTCACAAGGCTCTATGATTGCGTTCCAGTGCCTGTGCAGAAAATGCAGATCAAAACAACAATATGACACGGACCAATTTTTTCAATCTGTTTCATCTCAATTTTTTCTAAGGACAAAACACTCAAAAACTACTGAAATCAGTCCAGAATTGTGTTACTACAGTATAACCACAAAACTGCTATCGTTCACACAGGAAGCAACAAGCGACAAGTGACACGCGACATCGCCTGGTGAGAGAGGCGAATCGCTTCACCTCTCAGTTTTCACTGCCTAGGTAACTCAGCTGCACGTTTCCCACTTCAAAATCTTTCCGAGTGAAACTGTAAGCAGCTCTGTGCTTCCCTACAGCATGAGAGCTTTTACTATTATTATCTTACATTGTTTATGTTTATTTTAACTCATATTATCGTCATATATAGATTATTATTATTATTATCACACAGCGAGTCTAGAACAGAGACTCTTGTGCATCATGAACCAGGAACAGTTCGCTCTTCTCACCATCTCCGCACTCTATTAAAAAAAAAGCACCTCGACATCATCGCATACAAGCCCGGAACCATCACGGGTAGAATCATAGACTTGTGCAGGAGCTCCGTTTAGATGGAGTACACTTTAGCAGTACTTTATTCTGAACTACACACAGATTTTGCCTACTGATTTATTTGTTTTTATGAAAATGTAGCTGTTAACACGATTCAGCAGGAAAAGACGTTAGCAAAACCATGTACTCGAGTTACTACCCAACCCACATAATGTATATTTCGCTCTAAATAAATTTATATATAAATGTAAACTCACAGGAAATGCTGACCGTTTCAGAAAGTTGACCCAGGCATCACGTATTAGGTTATCCTTATAAAATTTCTGTGCGCAGTCATAAAGCACAGGATACTTACACACGGCTATAATAAGCTGCTCTTCCATGTTGATGTGAGCAGGATACTTAAACTCATGTTCATGGTTTACAAACAGAAACATTGTGTATAAGTATCAGTCAATCAACAGTATATTAAAGCTCTGATTGGTAATCGCTTGAATCGTGTCATGTTAAAGTTCGTGCCCGCCCACCTTCATGCCACGTGAGAAACTTTTGCTTCTTTTCGCATCTCTTCGCGCGATCATTGACTTTGCATGGACGCTTAATGCTCAAAGAACTGCATCAAAACAAACCACTTGTTTTCATTACGAACAGGTTTATAATGTTATTATAAGTCTCAGAAAAAGACTGTTTCATGAATTTTGTGTGACGCCTCTTTATAAATATCAGGAGACATCCCCCTGTTCACTGATCGACTACATGCACGGAATGGAGTGCTGCGTCAGATACCAGAAGAAGAGAAAAGTAAAAACAATGACTGTAGAAATACTAATATTCATTTTCTTCAGCTTCTTTACTGTTAATTTTGGAAAACAGATTGAGGTGTATCTCCATAGGGATCCTTTCCATGTTTGCAGACACTTGTAATAAGATTATGAGCCCGTCAGTGGTGAAAACAAGCAGTTTATTTTAATGAGGTTTGGTTGCCCTGTAGGGATGCAGTATATAGGCATTTTGTGGTTGCTGGTTTTAGCTTGCTAACTTAATACTGGAGTGATCTCATTCGTTTATGTTCTTAGCAAAGAACTGGAATGAAGCAGATGGGAAAACAGTTCCTAGGTGAGAAAATTCAGGAGTTTTCATGTAATCAAGCTAAGAACCCGGATTTTATGCAAAATTAAAAAAAATACCGTGACATGTAACACGTGGCCACAAATTCTTCTATCAGAAAAAAAATCCCATGTCTAAAAGCTATACAGGTGAGTATTCATTTATGTATGTCTCTGTCAAAATTACTTATAAACAGCTGTGGACAAATTAAGCAGATTTCATTCAGATATTCATTTGCCGAACCGCTTAATCCTACTAGGGTCTTAGGGAGGCTGGAGCCTATCTCAGCCGACACTGGGCGAAGGCGGGGTACACCCTGAACAGCTTGGCAGTTCATTGCAGGGCCAACACACACAACCATTTACACTCACACTCACACCTAAAGTCAGTTTGGAACAGCTAATTACCCTAATGTGGTTGTCTTTAGTATGTGGGAGGCAGCCTGAGTACCCAGAGGAAACCCACGCGAGCACTAGGGTAAACTGCAGACTCCACATAGTTTTTTTTTTAGGGTCACAAGGAAGCTGGATCCTATCTCAACCGACTCCGGCCGAAGACAGGGTACACCCTGAACAGCTTGCCAGACCATCACAGGGCCAACACACACACAACCATTCATACTCTCACTCACAATTTGGAACAGCCAATTAGCTCCGAGCGCATGTGCAAGCAGGAGTCGAAGGGCTGTTTAACAGCGTCTCGTTTTAAAGTTACGAGCAACAGGAACAAGTTGCACACAAAAAAAAACTGCACAGCTTTTCGATGAGTTTACAGCAGGAAGCTAGAGGGAGAACCTTGAAAGCCTGTGAAACGATCCAATAACCCTGATGGACTCTACGGTAATGCGTAATCTCTCCTACTTGACACCGATTGTGTTCAGACAGCAAGTTGCCTCCGGAACCAGATGTTCTGGAACAGCTTGCACCACCTCAAAAAGTGGAACGAGTTGAACCCACCGCTGTCAAGCTTTACTGGAACAAATCATTTTTCCTCAGGCACTTGTGTCGGGGCAACATGTTCCGGGGCGCACATTGTTCTGCCGCAAGTGCCCGTTTAAAAGGAGTTTAAGAGTTCTGGTATATACTATGTGGAAACATTAAAAAAACAAAAGAGATTTATTAATTTTTATACATTTAACCATTACCGAGGCAGGTCAGGTGAGCTCCGCAAGCTCCAAGCTAATAGCACTGTGTAGCCTAAAGGTGTCTGTTATAGCCTACTCATTCAGAGTTTAGTATATACTACATGCAAACTGTTTTAGTATATACTATATGGAAACACAAGAAAAACAAACTAAAACAGGATCTGTATGGTTTATTCTTCCATTTTAAAGTGTGATAATGATGACGCTGCCTGCTCCAAATGACTGTGACAAACTGTGAGTGTCTGTCACCTTTATTCAAGCATTATCCACTCAGAATAATGTTTTTTTTTTTAATCCCATGATAGTAGACGAATCAGATCGCACCATTCTTGTGTAGTATAGCCATTCCTGTCTTATGCAGTACATGCATTGTACACATGTGAATCCGCACCCACAGAACCTGCGTATGAATTTGGGTACAAGCACGGAACTCACGTGCACAAAATATCTCCCCTCATGACAACAGACAGGGAATGTTACATCACACCATGTGACACACAAGCAGGAACTCATGTAGTGCCCACTGACACATTCATACAAGCCTTTTTTTGTCCCTTTTGCCCTATAGCAGGTGCTGAAGAGAGCCACGTAGACCATGTGACTCATTCCACTTTACTCATCATCACCTGGTTAAACCGAGCTTGGAATAGGAGTCTGGCCCTTTAATACAGCCTTGGTGAATGCAGTTTTCTGAGAGTCAGAGCTTTTTTCATGATATATAAAGCAAGCTGTAGCTTAAAAATAAATATGATGCAAATCATTGCACTACACAGAAATAATAGTGTTTTAATGAGCTTAAAAAATCGATTTGAATGTAAATGTGTGCTATTGATCATGTACGAACATACACACACACACACACACACACAGACACAGATGCACCAGGCTTCAGTGAACATCTATAGCCTAATGATTGCCTGGCTGTGTCTATGAATATCGTGTTACGGTGAGTCTCCCAGGGCCTGTGCATGCCGCACGGCTGAGGCACTGCTTGTCGCACACATACAAGAGCAGCAGCAGCAGAAGCAATCAGAATGAATACACGGCGTAGACTGTACCCAAAAAACTCTCAACCAGGAAGGAAAGAATGACAGAAACACAAAAATGCTCACACTCACCGCCTCCGAGTCTTCAAATCCATGCAGGTACAAATTGTCATACATGGAGGTTTGCTATTCCAGAGAGATCCTTCTCAAGAACAGAAGAAAAAAAAAGACAGAGAGGGGAGGAGGTGGAGATGGAGAGGTGGGGGAGGAGGAGGGAGCCACCAACACCACCACCACCACCACCAAAAAAAAAAAAGGATTGATGAGGGGGATGACGATTCCCTCACTCACTAGAGGAAGGAGGAGGAGGAAAAAATCAAGAGATGTCTATCGGAAAATGGAATGGAGAAAGAGAGAAAGAGAGAGAGATAGAGAGAGGGAAAGAAGGCAGGCCCGTACAGAAGGCTTGGCCTGCAGCTTGGAGAAGATCCCTCGTTCAGCCTCTGATTCTTTCACATCCTCAGGCTGGGAGAAGCTCCCCGGAGGCTGCTCGATGCTTGCATTTCATTATCCCTCAGCACACACATGCACATGCACACGCGTATGTATGTCTCCTCGCACCACCAAGAGATAGATAGACAGAGAGAGAAAGAGAGAGAGAGGGACAGATGGAGAAAGAGAAAAACGATGGAGAGGGAGAGAGAAAGAGAGAACCCTTCCTCAATCTGAGACTGATGACACACTTGGTTAACTCAAACCTGATTGGCCAAGCAGATGATGACGCATGTTCTCCTTGGCTGTGGAGCGGTAGATATTCTCTGATGGGGTTTCAATGTACAGTAATAAGCCTCATTTGTGCTGTGTAGTCTGCACCGTTACACTGCACTGACCTCAGACTTAATCTGACATCACAGCTTTGGCTATCAATGATATATAGGAAGGATTGTCCTATAATTAGAAAAAATATATATTTTAGAATCTTGATCGCCTGTGATAAGTGTTCAGAATATTTGAGGACAATTTGTCCATTTCTTCCTGTTATAACTGATGGTTGAATAATAACAGAACTAGAAATGCAAATGAGAGTGCAGACCTCCACCAAGGTAGTCGTCTTTACATGGGTTATAGTAGCAGATGATGTAGAATTATATTATATTGTTGCCTGTTCTGCAATTATTTTTGAGCTCTGTAATTTTTTTTTTCTCCTGGCGCATTCTGGATGATTTCCACCTCCATGAAAAATCCTACAAATCTATCCGAATCCGGATCCGTTCTTCAGTGGTCCAAGTCCCACATGTGGTTAAAATTTTGTGGAAATCTGTCCATTACTTTTTGAGTTATCGTAGTCACAGATAAATATACAGACCGACACACACGACTCATAAACCCCACCCCCACCCCGCTTGTTGGAGGAAACAAGTTAATAGATACAAACACATTTCTA
>JBCNYH010000021.1:7764323-7777481 GCA_039654325.1 Tandanus tandanus
AAAAAAAAAAAAATATCTATATATATATATATATATAAAATATTGTTGTACTGTTTTCTTCCACTTTTTTTCACTTTAAATGTGAACTAACTGTGAGTGAGCTAAAGTTACGACTGGAAGACGGAAGAAATGCCAGAGGCTTGGTCCAAGGAATCGAAAAGTTTTACCGCTTTATTGCATCATACCAAATTTCCCCTTTAGTCGGCTGTGGCTTTGTCACTTGCTAATTTGAATGTAGAGTGATCATTTCCCATGTACCTCATAAATTCATTATTCATTCCAAGAAATGATGATAAAGAGAACACCCACAAACAATTATTCTTGAAACCAGAAAACGGAGGCAGTGTAAATCCAGTTAACAGATATGGTACTGCAACTTCATGCATCACAGAACCCCCCCCCCCCAAATGAATCAAAGTCTATTTAATGACTTAAAACCTCAAATCATATACACAAACGTATTTGTCCTGTACTGTACGTCATCTAATCTCATCTCAAGCTAATCCTAAGTAGGGTTGGAAAATACTGGGAATTTTCAAAATTGGAAACTTTCCATGGGAGGTAATTAATTAATTAAGGGGAATTAATGGGAATAAACTGGAAATTTACAAAATGAAAGGTTATCTTATAACTGGGAACTTAAGTGTAGGTGAAATAGCATCTTGCAGCACAATATTTGTTAAAAACAACCAGATTTATTGCAAATTCAGTTGAATCTCTAGCCTGCATCGTGGAGTAATAAAAATAAAAAAATAAAAAAAATAAAAGTCACATATATATACATTTTTCAATTTGTATTAGAAATACACACTTGCTTATGACAAGAACAAATGTTTAATCCTTATGTTTGTATATCACAGTTTTTCCCCATCTTAACTTCCCATGGAAAGCTTCTGGAAATTTCCCACCCCTTTATAACCCTAATCGTAAGTATTTAAAAGTAAAACAATAAAATCCATCAAACCTAACAAGCATCATTTCATCTACATTTATCCTTTAATATATCAAACTCTTCTGAAGAGTTATTAGACCTACTGACTCAGTTTCACTCTCTCTCTCACTCTCTCTGAACTTTCTCTAAATTTATTAATAGCCACTATGAGAAATATGTCAACTATATTTTTAGACACAAGCTTTTAACAAAGTCAGATTATTCCCAAATGAGGATATTTCAGAGCAGTTAATTTCCTTACTCGGGTCAGAGGAAAGAGAGGAAAGAGTAGCCTGGTCTGTGTTATATAGAAATCCTAACCAGGGTGTTACAAACCTTCATGTTCAATTTCAGGAATGCATCAATACTGGTAATCAGGTATTAGTCCGATAGTCCATGCTCATTTAAGGGGCACGCACACAGGAACTGATGACTGACAAACAAATCGACTTGCTGCTGAGAGACAACTTTGCAAACAAGCGAATCGCTTTACCGCCAACAGTGTTGCTGCTCTGGTTGCCTAGGTAACCCTCTTGCAGTTTCCCCATTTCCAAATGTTTTTGAGTGAAACCATGAGCAGTATCTAGCTAGTTCAATAAAATAATACGTACAATAGATATATCTTATAGATATAATTTTATAAGCTTTAGCAAACAAATGTGCTTGGGTTAGCTAGCTAATCCACATAATCTACTTCGTGTAAATAAACACAGGAAATGCCAACCGTTTCGGAAACGTGGACGCAAGCATTGCGTTTCTGGTTATTATCCTTATTAAACTTGTCTGTGCAGTTGTAGAGCACAGGAAACTGTGCAACGATCCTTCAAATCGGGTTTATTGTTTCATTGTGGAAATGTTTTGGAGAACTCAGTGATTGGAGGCATCTGTCAATCAACAGTATCTTATCCCTCTGATATGTAGCTGCAGCAGATGTTGCATCATCTGAAAGTTCAGCTCAGTTTCGCTTGTCATTTATCGCTTCATGTGTGCACGCCCTTTTATTCATATTCAAAACCAAACATCTGAAATACAGTATGACACGACAAGACTAGTTTACATTATTATTGAACAGAACGGATTTCATGTTTAATGATGCCAATTGTAGCAAAACAGGCTGTAACCTCTTGAAAAATATAAAAAAAGAGGAGTAACTACAGCATCCTCTTATAATAGAAATATCATAAAAGACATTATGGCGTTGTGTTCAAGTGTGCAAATGAGTGTCAGGGAGCATGCTGGTTTAAAACGAGTATCATGAATAGTGTAATGGTGATGTTCATATAGAGAAACTGTCATGTCTGAGTTCAGTTCAACAACCACTGTGACGTTTCTCACAAGACATAAAAATTTCAGCATGCCCCACCTTGTAGCTACCAAAATAAACAGCGCTAAATAAAATGTTCCATGACTGCCCCTGATTGCATAATTGCTAAATAGGTTGCCCATTTCAATATGAGTATCGACAAGTACTAAAAAAAATGTACTCTGTCTGGGGGGAAAAAGAAAACAGTATTGATGCATTTTTATTTGTGCAAGATGAAAAAAAAAAAAAAAAAAGGCCTAAACCAGCTCTTGGGATGAGATAAAGCAGGTCATATTCATTTGGCATCGCTCCACAAATGTTTTTCTTAAAATATAAATGATCTACAGGACTGAGGAAGCTCATACAGTAACCTTCAGCGCTAAGGTTGTGAATTCAAAACTGCAGTACAGGAAGCACCTTTCAAATTCACCCTTAACCCTGCTGTGCTAAAACTGGGAGCTAAGTGAATAAAGATAATTATAGATAGGAAAAAAATAGAGTTTACGGTAATGGGCTGAGGAAGAGCTCTGAAGCTTTGGGACCTGAATAATTATTATTATGGCACAAAGAAAGCAACAGGATTAGTTTAATATTTGGCACTAGAAGTTACATTCCTGCATAATTTCATTCGCCTTAGTATAAAGCAACACATTTAGGTTCACATCATCTAAAATAAGTCTCGCAAATATACAGATTTATTAAATTAACTAGTGAAACCTACGGAAATTTATCTCTGATGAAAAGCTGGGCGTATTGCACAAATCAGTGACTAATAAAAAATAATCATATTAAAAATACAGAGCTATATTTTCTGCATAATTAAAAGATCCCCTGACCTAATATATATTTATATATATATATTCAAATTCACCTGCCGCTAAAACATCATCGAAAAAGTGCACTGGCTTCGTATGTAATAGGTTAAGCTCTAGTCAAGCCGTTAACTTTGCATTTAAATACAAACACATGGAAGACGGAAAAAATTCAACCACAAATCACATGACCTTGGTTAAGAAACCGGTTCTCTATGGAATATTGTCACTATAACCAGCAGATCTGTAGCAGGTGCAGGAAAAAGAGCAGACATAAATTATTTTACTTTGTGTGTCTCATAACGTATCTCATAATGACCCCAATAATATATATACACACACATACTGTATATATATATATATATATATATATTTGTTACACATCTTGGGATTCACACCTGGTATATAGGGAAGTACGGAAGTAAGGCAGAAATGCTTTGCTCGGGATATGTAGACCTTTAAACATACAGAGGTGGAGCAGCCACTGAGCATGAGGGCGCCCGCCTTCTCAAAACTGTAAGCCAATCAAAGAAAAGACAAAAGACAGCTCGGAAAGCAAAAAGGAAATGAGGAAGGCATGAAAGAAATAAAACAAACAAAAAAACAAACAAACAAAAAAAAACAAAAAACCCCCCCAAAAAACCAAGAAGAAACAACTGAAGAATTTCATTTCACAAAGAGAATGGCACAAATAGGAAGAAATAAAAAAAAGAAAGAAAGAACAAGTAAGAAAGAAAGAAAAAAAGAGGAAGGAAAGAAAGACCAAAAGAAAGAAAAGGGAAGAAAAAGAAAAAAAGTAAGTAAGTAAGAAAGAAAGAAAGAAAGAAAGAAAGAAAGAAAGAAAGAAAGAAAAGGGAAGAAAAAAGAAAGGAAGAAAAAGAATAGGAAGAAAGAAAACCATGAAATAAAAATACAAGAAAGTATAAAAAATGATGGAAACAGTGTGGAGAGTAGGAAGGAAAACAGGAAAGAAAGAATGAATGAAGATAAAAGTATAAGAATTTAAGTCAAAAAGCAAACAGAACCAAGTAAAGCAAGATATTATAGAAGAGAAATAATAAAGACTCTCAGAATCAGAACAAAATGACAGAGTGAGGGGGAAAAAAACCAGAAGAAAATAAGTAGAAAGAAAGAAGACAGTTAGGGGAGTGTTGTGGCTCAGCTGCAGCGGAGTTTGGCCAGCAGGTAGGTGATGCTGAGGAAGAGCCAGACGATGAGCAGGTTGGGGCTGAGAGCGAGCAGAGGCAGAGAGTACAGCAGATTAGGCTCTAGCCTCAATTCCCGCACGGGCAACAAGCCACTCAGGTTCTTCTGTGTCACGCCCTCACGGGTACCAACGCTGCAACCAGGGGGTAGGGGGTACAGGGAAGGGGCCATGTTCAACGGCACAGGAGGTTTTTGAATGAAATAACCGCAGCGGGACCGACCATGATGAAGAACAATGACAACATAAGACATGGATTCAAAATCATAAATAAATTATCAGAAATAAAGAAAAAGACATTTTATAAAGGATTATACGAATTTTAAAAATGTTCACGGAAAAAAGTAAATGAAGAAAAAAAGAGAGAAACAAAGGCACATAAATAAATAAACAAACAAATAAACAAACAAAAACAACAGACGACGCAGAGAAACAGGATGGAGAGCGAGAGAGAGAGAGAGAGAGAGAGAGAGAGAGAGAGAAAGCGAAAAAGAGTAAATTAAGAACAATTTTCTGCTTCATCAGTGTGTACACCATCAGAAACAAAAGTACCAAACTGTACCTTTCCTTATTGCCCAGTTAGTACCATTAAGGGTACAGCTTTCATACAATTACTACGTAAACACTTTAAAATTATTTATAATATATAATTTCAGCTTAGCGTTGCACGGTGGTGTAGTGGTTTGCACATCCACCTCACTGCAAGGAAGGTCCTGGGTTCGAGTCCTGGGCTCGGCTTGTGTGTTTCTGTGTGGAGTTTGCATGCTCTCCCCATGTTTGTGTGGGTTTCCTCTGGGTACTCCGATTTCCTCCCACAGTCCAAAGACATGCACATTAGGTTGACTGGCTGTTCCAAATTGCCCATAGATGTGAGTGTATATGAAGGTTGTGTGTGATGCCCTGCGATGGACTGGCAAAATGTCCAGGGTGTACTGCCTTCGCCCAGTGTTGGCTGAAATAGGCTCCAGCCACTCCAGTCGAATTAAGCGGTTCGATGAAGGAGTCACTGAGTGAGCGAATGACAGCTTTTCTGTGCCAGTAGGTAATGCAGACCCTTTCTGAAGCACTGCTCATTCACACACTCTACACTGTTTCTGTTCTTGAATCCCATGTTAAAGGTATAAATGAAAGTTACTCCTGCTTAATGATTGGCTGTTTTATGTGTCACTCAATGCATGCTATATTTTTGAAGGATATAACAGACTTTTTATGAACCAAGGTGCATGTTTAGTATCTGTTTATGCGCTTTCCTGGTGGTTTGTATTTAATTTGTTTAAAAGGAAATTAAAGCCAATCCTAATAAAAGCATACATGCATAGTTTCATGACCCTTTTTTTGTTTAGGGAATAAATTCAATCAAAAACTGTGCATATACAGGGGGCGACATTGTAATGCAAAAAGTAGCGAAAAGTCACATGATAATCTCGTATTTTCGCCGGCAACACAGAAATAATTTGCATGGGGCATATATGAATACATGGGGTGGTATACTTTCTTATATATGTACGAGTGCACACTTGTTTTAATGTATGTAAATGGAGTCACGTATAAATTATATTTGTGCCTTTATTCAGAAGTTCATTAGTTTATATCTGATTTGTTAGTTTAATATCTGAATTTTAGCAGGATGCAACTTCCAACTGTAAGTAAAAACTACCTGATAATGAGAGTCTGGAAGGCTTGCCTTTCATTTCACTTCAAGTGAAATTATCAAAGATTCTATTAAAACAATTTTCTTATTTCTATTCATGAAATGTTTATTGACGGTTAATATCAAAATTGTTTTATAGGCCAGATATTCCACTCAAAATCAAAAACAATTCTGACTATGGCATATGGAGAATGCAAAACATTTAATAAAAAAAGGAATAACACACATCAAGCCATGCTGTTATACAAAAATAATGCACACCAGGGGGTGGTATAATGCAGCACAACATGCAAGCAGAGTACTACTACCCCCTGAAGTGTTTTATTGTATTACAGTATACTTTAGAAGTGTCATTTCACTTACACTGCAGTGATTTGCCAACTATTGTGATGCTTAATTTATTAATGCACAAAACCTCATGCATTTAAATGCTTTATTCTTGATCTCAACTACATTATAGCTTTACTAAAGAGTCATTCTCTCACCAGCTTCTCTCTCTCAAACATAAGAAATGCAGTCGGAAAGCGGAGAAGAAGTTTCTGAGATAAGGACTTTTGAGTGTTAGACAGCACTGACAACCCGAAATAATAAGGATCTATAGATGTTGAATATATATCCTTAAACATTACATCCATGTTAACAATATCGACATTTTAAATCCATTAATAATTAATACTTAGATTATGTGGAATGTCCACAGTACAGGTTCCTGCGAACAAGCTGTTCCTATAGAAACAAGAACATATTAGAAAGAGCACTTGAATATTAACCTATTATTCAGGGTACAGCTGGAACTACCGCGATACAAAAATAATTCACACCTTCTGACTAATCCTATTCGAGAACTCAACCATGCTGTGGGGTGAGCCACTTAATGTTGGAGAAGCCCTGATGGCATATAAAGATTGATTAACTTTCTAATGAAGCAACACTGAAGTAAACATTTAAGAGACCCAAGTTGGCCCCACGCCCTAAGTCCTCTGAGAAGTTCCTTCCTTTTTCCACCATTCCGAGTCCAACACCCCTTCCCCCTTACCCCCAATTCTAACAATCATCATGGGAAAATCATCACAGAAAAGGTGAATAGTGTGTGGGAAGACATACAGCCTAAATGCGCCAACAAACAATGTTTACTGCTAGTACTCTATCCTAAACTCTGCCTCTGGGGGTGGGACATATATAGTTCTAGAGAACATTACATTGGACTAATAATATACAGATTTAGGCAGTGATTAAAAGCAGAGCTCCCATTAGATATCTCTATTGATAGGTGTCTGAGGCTGATGTTATAAGAGCATAGATCCTTTAAAAAATTTTTTTTTCTCTGTAGATCCCGACTACACTCTGCAAAAGTGGAAAAAAGTGACTGTGTAAGAAGGAAGGGCTAACACATTTTTTCTTTTCACTAGCTGATTTCCGCGTTCATTTGTATCTCCTGTCTTGTTAGTTTAATTATCCGCTTAACAAGTTCATGTTCCGTGTTTCTGTTAATGTTTGGTGTTGTTTTGCTCGGCAAAAGTTTGTCTTCCAACCTTAGTTAGATTGTGTGGGTGTATTTTTTTTAATTCTGTGTGAGTCTGAGTGGTGGTATATGAGCCTTTTTTTGGGGTTTCACTATCGATAATAATAAATTTGTTTGCTTGTTTTTTAATTGGTGGCAGCCCTATTGGTTTTCCTAGAGGTATGGATATGAGACAACCATCCAAGTCATGTTCCATGCCTATGGGGTTCCACTCAAGATCGCCATTATAAATTTAAAATCAGAATTTACCTAAACATTTTTTTCTTCAGATTTAGTAGCAGCACTTTGTCCACAGAAGTACAGTACGTATATCAGTAGTATTTCATAGAGTACAGGGCTCTGATTTTGGTTTCAGAGACACATTAAGAAAAACTAATGTATCGGTAAAGCTTTAAAGCTAATTAAAGGTAGAAAAATAAAAAGAAACAGACTTAAAAGTATAAAAGACATCCCCTTGTTGGTACAACCTCAGCAAAAATAAAAAGTTTGGTACTGTTATTTCAGCAAGTGTACAATGAAAGGCCCAATTAGGAGACAACATTTCCTGTATGGTATTTAAACACTTTCGGGCCGTGCAATCTAGAGCATGCAACAGTTCCAATATTGCTAATGCAGCCAAAAAAAAGAAAAAAAGAAAAAAAAAAAAGAAAAAAAAAAAGACACCCCTTTTTTCATCCACCGCAATGCTACCATCGTGTAACATGACCCAATAACCAAACAAGTGCAGCTACAGAGCCGCCCAGGCTTTCACAGCGATGGAGGAGTAGAGGGAGTGCGTGGAGTGTGTTTTCCCATGCGCCAGAGCAAAACACACTCACAAACAACTGGGCTCTTTGTGCAATACTGATCACCAGGTGAGATCGGCTGCCTACATGCCTTATATAACAAATAACAATCCCGTATCTTGTCTCCTTTCTCTGAAATCCATCATGATTTAAAATCCCCGCTTCACTTCAGAAAGGATACAAGAAGAGGAGGATAAGGGGTAAGGGAGGTGATTTGAGATGAAGCCATTCCACCTGTACATGCTAAATTAAATGCTAGTTTTCCTTTCCATTATCCCTGAAGCGATTTCTTTTACGTATCGGCTCAGGTTCTGCCTTTATTTATTTATTTTTGTCTGTTCGGCAAGCAAAGAGCAGGAAGGTGGATCAATAAGGATGGAGAGGCAGGGTGAGATGGCTGGTGGAGATAATGCTTGTTACTGGACCAGAAAAGGCAACAACAGCAACAACAACAGCAACAGCAGCAGCAGCAACAGCAGCAGCAGCAGCAGCAGTAGCAGCAGGGGCACACAATTTAGAAGCAGGGACACACTGGCATAACAGCGCTTAAGGAAAAAAACATGATGAGGTACTTAAGACTGCTAATTTTAAATATAGAAAGAAACATAAGAATAAGTGGAATATACAGCAGGATCGTAAAGTCTGAACCTACTACGTACTTTATTCAAATGATTATTTAAAACAAGTGATAAAAATGGTTCATGATTGGAGTAAAATAATCACGTATTATGTGAACAATGGTTCACATTAAATAATCTTTGCATAAATTATATATTAAATCTTTAATAAATAATATTTCATCTGTTCCCACAAAACAATTGTTTCCATTTAAAAAAATATATATATTTTGACTTTCAAATCAGACATGCTACTTCATCAAGCTTTGGTTTGGTAACTAGGCTCAAAATTGCTAGCTGATTGCGACAAATGGCACAGTGTTGTTGGTGAACTTGGGTACCAGATCTGTACTGCCCTCTAATCTAAATTAAAACAGGAGCACTTGGAGAGTGCAAACCTTCCCGAACAAAACTGTCAAAAATCGTCCGTTAAAGAATCCTTAAAAAATAAATAACAACCCTGGATTCACAATTAGATTCAGCTAGTGGTTAGAACGTCCGCCTCACAGCTCAGGCATTTCTGAGTTTTCCAGTGCTTGAGTGGGTTTCATCCAGGTAATCCGGTTTCCTTCCACAGTCCAAAGACATGAACATTAGGCTAACTGGCTGTTCTAAATTGCTCCTAGTTGTGAGTGTGTAGCACTGCGATGGTCTGGCCGCCTCCGCCCAGTGTCGGCTTAGACAGGTTCCAGCTTCCCCTCGACCCTAGTAGGATTGGGTGGTTCAGCAAATGAAATGAGATGTTATAATTTGATCTGGATCTACCTCTGGTAGAAATTTTATTAAAATCTACACATAACTTTTTGCAAATAACAGAAAGTATACAGCACCCCCTGCTGGGCCTGGTATGGTACAACACTTCCAAAAAAAAAATCATGATATCTTACAATGTTAAAGAATCCTTTAAACAATTTCTGAAAGCAGAATTTGATCTAGATCATCTCCAAAATCAAATGCCGTCTTACTTGTCCAAAGCCCCGCCTCTTCATGAAAATCTCCACATAACTTTTTGCTTAATCCTGCTAACAAACCATACAGGAAATATAACCTGCTTCTGAGAAGTAACTATTACACGAGACTGCCTTGCGTCTTTATTTTCTCTCCATGCTTCACCACAAGGTGATGTTTAGCACCATTGTTCTAGTTACATAATATTGCTGACGTTGCATGTCCCTGGTACACACTTTGTTTAAACTGCACTGGTTGTACAGTATTAGTAAATAATTAAATTGCTAATGTGTAGTGGGTTCAGACTTATTTGATCCTCTAGTATCTCACAAGGCTCATGTGGCTGGCTCCGTCCCAGTACTAAGACAAGTAGTTTTTTTTTTTTTTTTGTGGTGGCGCCCTACCTCCGCATGCAGTCGAGGGCTTGAGTGAAGACCTGTGGCGCCATGCCATGCTCGTGCTGCAGTATAAGACACTGCTCCAGCGTGACAGACATGGCCGTACGGTCCTTTGCACTCTTACAGCTTGTAAAACGTACACCATTTAGCCGCCGGCAGATCTGGACCCAGACAGAAAAGAATTAATTACACCAGAAATAATACTATGTATTTTAGCATTAAGGCTTGGTTTAGATACATAGGTCTATGCATGGATTGTTATTTACAGCGCATTATCAATATTCTTGGTATCAAAGGATTAACCATTAATACAGTATTCGCTTTTACACTAATTATATACAGAATTAATGATACAGTTAGACACATAGCAATTTATAAATGAAAAAAAGAAATCTTAACAGTTGTAATAAATGTAAAAACAGCAACTGATATAGACTTTCTACAATTTCGATACTGGGTGCTGAAGTATTCTTCTTGAATACTAATTTAGCCTCAACTAAGATTGTACAATCAATATATCACAGAACAGTAGGCAAGCCAATACAGCAAATTAATAATAATAATTATACAATTATTATTATTATTATTAAAAAACAAACAAAAAAACAGTAAGAAGGTCCTGGGTTAGAGTCCTGGGCTTGGGCGTTTCTGTGTGGAGTTTGCATGTTTTCTTCGTGTTCCCATGGCTTTCATGCAGGTACTCCGGTTTCCTCCCACAGTCCAAAGACTTGCACATTAGGCTAACTGAATGTTCCAAATTGCTCCTAGGTGTGAGTGTGAATGGTTGTGTGTGTTGGCCCTGCAATGGTCTGGCGAGGTGTTTAGGGTGTACCCCACCTTTACCCAAGGTCAGCTGAGATAGGCTCCAGCCTCCAAATGACAGTAGTAGGATTAAGTCGTTCAGCAAATGACTGATGAGTAACATTAAAAAAAATCTTGCACAAACTTAACTTGACGTGATACTTCTTTACACTTTTTAATGATCCCTACATGATACGAGTGCATACTAAAACAAAATGCTGTGTAGACACAAGCTCAGTGATTGTACTGTACACCTGAAGCACCTGGCTTGCATAAGCACATAATAGGAATTAGCAAATCTACAACTGCAAAGAGCTCGTTATTTAGAAATATGACAGATGTATAGTAATTCCTAACAACAATACAAATGACAGAATGCTAAAAAAACTTCTTATCTACCTCTGCAGCCTGCCAGAGGATATCGACGTTCTTGTTTTTCCTGGCATGGACATTCTGACCAAGGAAGCGCAAGAGTTCTGGAAGACACGTCTGACTACGAGAACGAGGAAGGCCTAAGAGGAAGAAAAAAGATGAGAGCCAGATCAATGCCATTACTGTTGGAATTCAATGTAACATTTGACACCACTATTCATTAAAGGTAAACAGACAGGCTTGAAATCAGAGCTGACTAAGCTGGCTGGGTTGCATTTTGAAAGTCCATAACAATTTGTTAAGCTTAATTAAATGTTTTTAAGCCTAAGTGTAACATGGTGTACCACAAGGTTCGGGAATGGGATCAATATTGTTCTTGGAAATTGCTCTGGTGAAGCGTAAGGTGGCATAAAGAATATGTGGGGACTCACAGTCATCTGGTAACACCTCCTTAAACTGTTCATAGTAGGAATTCAGACGCCCCAAACTCTCAGAATTAACAATCTCCTGCAAGGACGTGTCTCCAAACCTGGACACACACAACACACACACAAAGGTTTTTTTAAATCCTATCAAATAAAAGTGTGTTTAATTATTAGCAAATAACCGTGTTGATACAAACCAAAATTTAATATATGCAGTAAATATTAATAACATTATTACAGGTATTGTTATTATTCATTCATTCATTTTCTGAACTGCTTAATCCTAATGAGGGTCGCAGGGAGGCTGCCGCCCATCCCAGCTGACTCTGGACAAAGGGCAGAGTACACCCTGGACAGCTAGCCAGGCCACTGCAGGGCAGTATTGTTATTACAACATTGCAGATACAAAAGTATTGTTTAACTCACTTCTCAGCTAGCGTTTGTTGCTCATTAATGCCGACATTGAAGTGAACAGGCTGCACCCGTAACAGCATGCCATTCTGAATTTCCCGAGGCAGCGCGTCGAACATGGTCCCTGGTAGTGGAATGCGCACGTTAAAGCCATCGCGGTTCCCGGTGATCACAGGCAGCATGTCCGGAGAGGACGTCGACACAGCCTGAGTCACCTTAAATGTTACGTTCCTTAAGTCCATGATCCCCACACTCATGTCTTCAAGCATAGCTAGCTCCTCTCCTACGATTCACACACATATACATCATACCTGTGGTGACCTGAGATGCAAACAACCCTCTAGCCTATACACAAGCATTACTAACCAACAAGCTTTATATTGCACGCTTTAAAAATCTGGACATGTACATGAATAAATACAGAGTACAAGTGTATACAAAACACAATGTTTGTGTGTACCATATGTACTCAGTAGACTTTCAAACTGAGCAAGCAATCCAATGGTGTATAGCTGCCTCAGGAAGCCGTCGTCACGGAGACAATTCCTCAGTTTAATGATAAAGCCACAAATAAGAGCAGTAAGCTGTAGAGAGAAAAGGAAGAAACATCCTGTGTCAACTTATTTCACATCATTTTAACCATGAAGACCCTTAGGATCACCTATCTAGTGTGCAATTACTCACCAGCTCCTCACCTTCAAACACAGGCCTGCACTTTTATCAGCAAACATTAACAGACTGATCTAACTAGTACAGGTAGGTCCATAAATGCTTATTATAAACTCATAAATAAGCAGCAACTGAAGGTGATTTAAGATAAAAAAATCATTTATTCATTCATTCACTGAACTGCTTAATCCCACTAGGGATGCTGGAGCCTATCTCCGCTGACTCTGGGCAAAGGCGGGGTACACCCTGAACAGCTCGGCAGTGTATCGCAGGGGAGGGGGGGGGGGAGGGGGGGGGAGGGGGGGGGGG
>JBCNYH010000021.1:7820367-7830420 GCA_039654325.1 Tandanus tandanus
GGAACAGGGGCGTGAGAGGTCCCCATTACCCTCACCCTCCCCACTCTTGACTGTGTGCTGATTGCAATTAAAATTGAAACCGGTCGCTTTCAAAGGTATTGGCACGTCACATGCAATTCTTTTGTTGACGACAGATCAGAATTCCAGCCTGCTTTCCTTATACTTACATCTGAATGTGATTATCAGCTCAGAGCACGGTACCTCTGGTGGCAACTCACCCGGGTTTTAAGTAAGAAAATACAGGAACAGATTCTCTTAAAGTAAATTAAAGTAACTAAAACTTATTAGTATGTACTACACGAGAAAGGAGCGATCTGATTGGTCCGCTATTTCAGGATTAAAAGTCATTATTCTGAGTGGATAATGCTTAAATCAAAACAGACACTCACAGTTTGTCATGGTTACTTGGAGTAAGCGAAGTCAAAGTAAAAGCCGTTGAGCAGTGTAGTTAAAGTAAACTTGAGCTGATTGGATAGGTCAGATAACTCACAAATAGGAAACTTGTGCTGATTGGATAGTTCAAATCACTGAGTCCGGTCAACGACCAAGTCTGATGTAGTTCAAGTTCGTCCTTCTTTACAGGTTAGATCAGGTCTGATTAAGTCTCTCTCGTCTCAGGTCTCTACTGATACAGTCAGTCAAGATATTTATTGGAAATATCTAAAAACGGAAAAATAAACTACGGAGCTCAGTCAACTTTTATATCTAAATAAATAGGCTGAACAGACAAGACCAGACTCCATTAGCAACACAGAGCGATTAGCATGCTCGAGGAACAGAGCTCACCTGACCTGCCTTAGAGTCAGGGTGAAAACATGAAAAAAGAAACGAAAAAACTCCCCTTTTGTTTGTTCTTTCGTTGTTTCCACGTTGTGGGGTTTTTCACTGAAACCGCGTGAAGGGGGTGGTGAAAAAAAAAAAAAAAAAAAAAAAAAAAGCTAAAAGAAACATCTGCTCAGATGTGCACTCATGCTCACCTGTGTCCTTCATGATTTAAAAAAAGCTAAAAAACTAAACTAAACAAAAAATCTCTGTGCTTTTTTGCCTCTGTTCCCATGTAGTATATACTATAGCAAGAGGGGCATTCAGAGTGAACGTTACCTCCGCCAGGCACCAATAGATTATTATAATTTGGCATAGTTATAATGAAATGTCTCCCCCAATGGACATCTGATGAATATTTTGCTCCAGATTAAAGACTAGGCATTTTGCATTATTTTGGGATTTTTTCCCCAAAAATTGATCCCATGCATGGATCACACTCAAAATGTAATGGTTTGTTACTTGTACCAGCCCCTACTCCAGCAAACAATTTCATCAAAATTAGTGCATGACTTTTTGAGTTATGTCGCAAACAAATAAACAGACAGACAGACAAACAAAACAGAGATGAAAACATAACCTTCTGGTGGAGGTAACAATTATGCACTTCAGGCCTGGTAGATGTCGCTGATCTGAATAGTTACTCAGTGACTTCCACCTCTCTTTCGATGCACAATTGTTAATTATTTGGTTGCGAATCTCTTGCTTGCAATAAGTGCACTAACCCGGAGACCCGCTGGTGTCAACAACCACAGATGCTATCAGCTATTGCTATCAACTATTTTGAGGGGTTTCTCCCTTCAGACTGCTCTTCAGGTGATGAAACGCTTATGCAATCAGGTTGGTGACTGACTGTCCACCCGATACTCCTTATCAGAGTAAAAGTAAACACTAGTTTCTGGGATAGAGCCTCTTTGTCTGACTACAGCACATGAGTCATAGAGAAATCAATCCTTTCTCAAGCACCATGTTTGAAAATAAACCCGTGCGCTTGCCTAGTTGTAAAAATAAAATCCACAAATCCAATTCAGACAAAAGTGCATATGCCGTTATTATAAACAGATAAAGGGCAGTGTCTAGACTACAAAATATTTTAGGACATAACACTGAACAAAACAACCCTAAATGTTCGGCTAAACATTTACGATTGTAAATATAGATATAAAGTATTTCCATCTTTATGAGAAGAGGATGATGAATATAGCTAGCTCTTCAAGGCGTCAGAGTCCTCTGAGTCAGACACGAAGAGCAGTACAAAATGAGTGCCACAAACACACACACACACACACACACACACACGCAAAGAATTAGTCATGCACAAATACACCATGTGCGCCCACACATAGGTGTGGGGTGTGTGTGGTTCACTTCCTGCATGGTAAGTTCATACCATATGATATCATGCATCTGTGACAGATTCATGATAAGTGGTGCAGTGATCAGAGAACTGTAAGAACACCAGGACGATTTACACACTTCTTGTTTCTCCGTCTGCTTTCTTTCAGTCTCTCTAAGATCTACATAATTATTTCTTTTTCACAGAGAGATAAAAGCAGGATGTTCACTGCCTCCAGTCCCTCTATTTGATCATTTACTGACTGTGACATGGTGGAAAGATCCTGCCTGTAGCTCTTTGCGTGGTGTCCCACACTTTTTTTTTTTGCTAGAAGGAAAACCGACAGAGCATGTTAAATGAGCGAGTTTCTGATTGGCTGTTCAGAGAAGTGAGTCATCACAGAAAAGAGGCAAGCAAACAAGACTCGTAAGCTGCTTGCCACAAAATGTCGCATTGTTCAACTTCTCAAAAGTCAGGAAAATACAACACGGTGCAGAGTAAAGCTGTAATTCAGCTGCAGTTTTAGCAAAATGCTCTGGTACCATGCTGCTACACTCATGCACAATGAAAATAACCATGACAGGAAGGAACATCTTACACCACAGTTAAGCAGACTGAAGTATAAACTGCAATTTTATGTGGATGCTGGTTACAAAAATATTATCTCTTTATAATATACAGCTAGATATAGCTGTCGTATGTCGCGTTAGACAAAGACCACTTTATCAATGGGTCACTTGTGGTTTTGCATTTGGCCAATCTGGGCATGGAAAGGTCTTTGGTAGGTACGGCTAATTACGCTCTAAGAGTAGCATCTGCAGGACTGCTCTGACGAGCTTTCCTTGCCAGCATCTTTTGCACTGTAGTTCTATTAGCCTCGGATACTCTTGCACCATTGGTCACTGCGAAGCACCATTCGGATCGCATTGTCGCAAGCTGTTCCCAAGAGTCGGGTTTGTGCAAAATAATTTCAGAGAAACTTTCCGGATGTTTTTAAGACATTTCTTCTGGCTGCCTTGGGACTGCTTTCCTTCTTGTAGTTCGCCACAGAACAACCTCTTGGGAAGTTGATTGTCCTACATGTGCAATTGGGACTGCAACAAGATGGTGTAGATGCTTGGCAGATCCGCACACGCAAAGACATCGGTGTCTAGAATTTTGTCCCGCCACTTGATGTCAAGCAATTTCCTGAGACATGATGTCTGGAAATGGTTGAGCTTCGCTGCTTTGCATTGGCTTCACTGGCTGGCTAAATTACACAGACACTCAAAATATTATACGTTTGAGGCCAACCATATAGGAAATATGGGGCGGACAAGCTTTTTCTTTGAAGTGGGGTCAAAGGCTAAGGTCACGGTGACCAAATGTTGGTATGCAACACTCTGCATTACCACCCTACACACATCCACCAAATTTGAGGCAGGTGCCTCTGACAATTCAAAAGTTACAGACCAGATAAGAATGGGGACGCACAGGCGGACACACGAACAGATTGATCACTGTCATACACATTATTACGGTATATGGCAATGACAGTACATGCAATCTGATTGGTAGATGCATGAGCAATAAACCGCGTATCCGGACTGGGGCGTTCCTGGCAGGCAAGTTAGCTGTTAGCTAGCTGCACTGTGAGTTAAGATAGCACCCCAGCTAGAATGAAAAAAAGTAAGACCGCCGAAAGTGAATTTAAAAAGACAGCAATCTAAAAATGCCATAAAATCAACTATTTATTAACCTCGTTTGCTTGGCCTGTACAGAGAAATTTTTTTTTTTTTGCACAGACATTGAGCACGGACTGTACTAAAGAACTCGGGCTGATATTTCTCTGTACAGACCTCGCGCTTGGTTAATGAATAGTTTTTATAGAGTTATAAAAAGCCAAGTATGAGAATTTGCAATGAAATTAGATTTGGTTTAAAGTCCTCTTTCAAACAATAGTTCACTATGGGTTTTGGTTTACAAATATATAACGTTTTTGCTAGTCAGTAAAAAAAATAGCTGACTAAGTCATAGTCTGCATATTCTGGCTAAGGACATCTAGCTTAGATGATTTTTATAGTGAAATTAAATACAGATAAACAACAGAAGAAATGTGTCAAACTCCACTATAGTTTACAGTTTTGATAATAGTCTCATTAATGATGATAATTTTTCGGACAATGTATAGTGTATCAAAAAATGTATGGTGACAGGCCTATACTAACCATAGTACTACTAGATATCAGATTGAAGAAGGCGGCGGCACAGCGGTATAGTGGTTGGCACGTCCACCTCACAGTACGGTCATTCCGTGACAAATCAAACAAATTTCCAAAATCTTCCCAATGACTCTCGGATTTTTATGATTTTTTTTTTCCCCCCCAAGTACCTCCATATGTCTGATGAACACATGCAACATAGTTCTGCTTAATTCCTAATAGTTTCACAGAAATAAATTTTTTAAAATAGGGCACCCTGAACCCCAATTTTAGCAAAATTTGAGCTTTTTTTCATTTTCAAAAGGCAACATCTTGGCTATAAATGCATGTAGGGACCTGAAATTTTGGTATGGACAACATTTGGAAACACCACTGAAAGAAAATAATTTAAAAAATTTCATTTTTATACCATCACAAATATAGCAATTTGTTCATCTGCAAATCTATTATTATTATTATTTTTTTTTTAAATAGACACACCTACTGAAAAGAAGATACAAGGAATAAGGCTCATATTGTAGATTTCACATATATAGGTAACTGACTTTCAGTAAGGAAAAAAATCATGTTCCTCAGTTGAAGATTCTCAGTGTTACAGCAATCTAAAAATGGAACAAAAAATAAAATAGCGAAAATAGGCCTTCCTTCACAGAGGAATTTGACAATGTTGACACACTTTGTGTTGAACTTTTTTTCTCTAGCTCAAATGCCTTCATGGTGAAAAAAAATATTAACTAAGTCAACCGTTTATATGCGAAAATGATAGTAGTACAAATGTTTGCTGATAGAATTGTCAGTGATAGAGCATTCACATTTGGTCAAAATGGGTATAAAATATGTATATATGGCACTATAACAATATATAAAACAATTACTTGTAAAAAGTAGCAACAGTTTTATTTATATAACTACTATGACAGACAAGAATATGACAGTAATATTATAAGTTCTTATTATCTGCATATTTTATATTTATTTATTTATATTTTATAATTATGTAGCTTATGTCTAACAGCCAGTAATATATTTATAAGTGCTCACTGTCTCTAATAAGCATGCCACAGGTTACATAATAAGCTACTTTGAAAACAATGCTGACTTCATCAGATCTATTTATAACCTGCAGTTGTCACTCTGCCAGACTAAGGGTAAACTGTGTTATGATAACAATTTTTTTCTGTACACACAATGTACATGTACAATAATATTATTGTACAAAATTAATGTTTGCTAATTAATAGCAGGTGTCATTTTTGTAAAAATGTTTATAAAATGAATACATATGGCAATATATTATTATAAACTATTGTGAAAACTAATTCACCAAAGTAAAAAGTTTAAAAAAGCTTTATTTATATTATTTTAAGACTCTGTTGTTGTAATACATAATATACAAATATGTATTTAAAGTATAAAATGTAGAAATGAATAAAAATGGTTGTTAATTTTTTTCACAATGAAGGCATTTGAGCTAGAGAAAAGAAATTGACACAAAGTTGCCATATAAACAATGTCTCTTCAGAAAAATTTTGAAGTGGCTGAGCAGGTGTCAACAAGGAAGGAAGGCCTGTTTTCGCCATTTTATTTTTTGTTCCATTTTCAGTAGGCTATAACACTGAGAATCTACAACTGAGGGACATGATTTTTTCCTTACTGAAATTCAGTTATCTATAGATGTGAAATCTACAATATGAGCCGTATTCCTTGTATCTTGATTTCAGTAGGTGTGTCTACTTTAAAAAATAATAATAATAATTTGCACATGAACAAATCGCCATACTTGTGATGGTATAAATATTTAAATATGCAAATGATGTCATTTTTAAAATTATTTTCTCTCAGTAATGTTTCAAATTTCAGGTCCCTATATGCATTTATTGCCAAGATTGAAAATGCCAAAAATGCTAAATTTACTGCCTTTTGAAAATGCAAAAAGGCTCAAATTTCGCTCCCGGGTATAAAACTGGGGTTGAGGGTACACTATTTCAAAAATGTATTTTTTTTGAAACTATTAGGAATTAAGCAGAACTATTTTGCATGTGTTCATCAGACATATGGAGGTACTTGAAAAAAAAATTCAGATAAATCGGAGATGGTCACCCGGGAGTCTCTGTTTGATCTGGCATGGAATGACCCAGAAAGTCCTGGGTTTGAGTAACTACAGTAGTAGGATTATGTTGTTCAGCAAATGAGTAAGTGATGAGACTGAAGAAGAAAAGTAGCTCATCAGAGATTGAGGTAGGACACAAAATTGAATGTCATGTTTACTGTCAGAAAAACATGCCGGGATAGATATCATATCATTTCAATGTAATTTGGAACTGGTGATCGATTCCCATCGCTAGTTGTGCCACTACTTGTAGCACTGCTACTGCCTAACACTGTTTTTTTATACAGTTTCCTCCTAACTCCAGTGCAAAAGTAAAGACACAGATATCAAAAAATGCATCTACATCAGCCATTTGGTCTAAGTAGAACACTGTGTGCGTTTGATGTTTTACTAAACTTTCCCTTTTAGGGTTTGGAAAGTCAGTCTTATCACTAGTAGCAAAGTATTTGAATTGTTCAGATAAATATTAAGAAGTACTGAGCAGAGTAGTCCATTTTACTATCAGAGTCAATGACAGCACTCGTCACAACAAAAAGATTTTTATGCTTATAAAAGAATGTTTATTGAGTTGCCTGGAATCTGGACTCCTTTTAAGTGTGAGGCCAACCCAACACTCAGCTCTCCTCCTTCACCCACACATACCACGTCAAGGTCAATGACTTGGATCTTGAGAGTTCACTCCACTCTATAGAACTCTTGCTTCACTTCTACAGTGCAGACATTCACATTGCATCCCGTCTTGTCCCCTATTTTCGCCTGATTAAAATGTTTTTAGTGTTTTCTTTGTAAATTAGGACAAAGCGTACTATACAAATACAGGCTTTGATTATTTCTTGTGAAGTGCCTGGAGGATTATTGCCTTAAAGCAGATGTACACCCTGTGATTCCAGCGGTGTTTTAACTTTGTTACCTGCCATTCTGTATGAGATGAGCCTAATGTGAATTCTACAAGCCTTGACAAGCTGAACATAAAAGAATTGACCTTGTGACCTTGAAACAAGGTCAAGTTGACTCATATACAATCCCACCCTATCCGTCCCTGAGGGGGTTCCATCCACCTAATTTTATGATCCTGTGTAATTTCCTTCCAAAGTTACACCACCATACTACCAAGTCCTTGTCAATTAGCCACTATTAATGAACTTGTAATTATAGTATTTAATCACTTATAGGTACAATTTATGTAAAGAAATTTGACATGAATGTGAATTCTGATCAACAGTGGGACTAATGGTTGGCCATCCATAAAAGTAAACTCTTAGGACTGATGAAAAGCTAGAAGTGCCATTTATAGGACGATTACAGGGTTCTATGAACTAGAACAAGGATCTGGGGAAAGCTTTTTTAAGCTAATCCTCCACAGACTGCCTAACACACTTTTCTGATGACCTGCTGAAAGTGGCACACATACACGACCTGGAGACCATATCTGAAGGGTGAAATATCTGAAAGAAATCGGTGGGGTGGGGGGTTACCTCATTAAATTTACTATAAAAATCTGTTAAGGGTTGGCCTGAACAGAACTGCCTGCTGGAGTAGACTAAAACACTCCTGGGAGGGTTGGTGTGAACATCCTCTCCCTTATGTTATTCTATGTGTGAAGCTTTGGCAAGAAAATGCTCGAAAGTGTCTCGAGCTTCAAGCAACACTCTCACCTCTATTAGAGCCTCCAGTGATAATGACAGCCTTTAATAAATATCTGCCACTTAAGCGTTGGAAATCATTTTACTGATCATATATGAGTGCAAACTGCTGCGGGAAACAGAAGCAAGATTTTGGTTATAATAAAAAATAAATATAGCTGCAAGCAGCGATTCCCGGGGTCCAAGCATAGTGACTATGAGTGATGATAAAGAGGAGTGATGAAGGTGAATGATAAAAAGGAGGGATAGTGATGAAGAGGAGATGATGTCACAGAGAGGGTTTTTCTGGGACAAGAGGGATGAAGAGGAAGAGGAGTGATGATGAAGAGAAGTGACAAAGAGAAAAAGGAGTCATGGAGATGAATAATGAAGAGGAGGTGTCAAAAAGTGTTTTTTTTTCTGAAAAAAGTGGTGGAATAATAATAATAATAAGAAGAAGAAGAAGAATTCATACATTTTCTAAGGCGCTTAATCCTAATAAGGGTTGCGAATTCAAACTGATTTTTCATTCATTCATTCATTCATTCATTTTCTGAACCGCTTAATCCTAATTAAAGTCGCGGAGAGGCTGGCGCCCATCTCAGCAGACTCTGGGCGAGGGCGAGGTACACCCTGGACAGCTCGCCAGGCCATTGCAGGGCAGAAACACGCTGACGGCAACTCAGTGGCCTACTCTTTACGAACGACAGCAATGGTTCTTTTACATGCCTCGCACCACAGACAGTGAGAGACATGGCTGGCATTTGATAACCCAGTAAACAGCACTGGGGGGGCAGCAGTGACAACTTGGTGATAGTGGGGCCTGAACCCCCGACCTTCGGATCAGTAAGCAGGCACCCTACCCCTGGGCCACCACTGCCCCCAAACTGATTTTTGTTTAGACACATTTTCTGAATAATTGACAAGAATCCACATTTATCCAATATCATCAGACAACGACGAAAAAGTGAGGATATGTTTGTTTAAAAAGTCTCATTTTCCACAGGCTGCTGGACCGAGAGCAGAGCCCTGAGACCATAAAAGGGCAAAACCTACTTTTGCTTTCTGTCTGCAAGCCAAACCTTGAAACCTCCTGCTTATGTACATAGGTGTTAGGAACGAGGATGGCAAAGGGACCTGAACCACCTTCAGAAATGACATTTAATAGCTTATCCAATACACCCACACTGAAAACTAGAAGTGCAGCACTAAACTCAACAAGCTTTCTCTGCTGCAGCTCTTTAGTCGTCTGCCCACATGCACTAACTTTTACTGCACTCTGTGCTCGCGCGCGCACACACACACACACACACACACACACACACACACACACACACACACAAAATCATTTCAATTAACTACATGAAATTTTTTTTCTACAAAACCTGACAAAATATTGAATATACTGAAACATGCAACTGGCTGCACACACAGGGGAAGCAACTTCCTGTCCTAGTGTGCTGACATGCTAGCTGCACATGCGGAAAACCCCCCCCACATATGGCTATGCTATGGCTTAGGGAGCCTTCGTCCAACAGTCTTAAAGACACAATTTGAGGTTGCAATCTGCAATGTAATGAAAATATATGTACAGTATATTATACTATATCCCATTTCTGCTAATGTATCCGCCTAAATCCTATATAGTGCACATTATTATTATTATTTTTAATGAATATTTTTATTAAGTTTTAGAACAATGACCAAAAATGACAGCAGCAACACACTTATACATAACCCATAAATGTTCAATTCACATCAAAGTTTCATAATAAATAAATAAATAAATAAAAGGGGAAAAAAATAAAGTATATTAAAAAAAAAAAAGAGGGGGGGGGGGAAGGGGGGGGGGTTGTTTTTCCCAGAAATCTAGCCAAATCCCCACAGTCCTTTGGGCTTTCTGGAGAGTACAGATTTTGACAGAAACATTTCCCCATATTGACCAGGTGTTTATTTTCAGAT
>JBCNYH010000021.1:7851996-7866609 GCA_039654325.1 Tandanus tandanus
ACACACACACACACACACACACACACACACACACACACACACACACACACACACACACACATTCACACTCACATTTAAGAGTTAAGTTGAAACAGCCACTTAGTCTTATGTGCATGTATTTGGACTGTCGGAGGAAACCAGAGTAAACCCACGCAAGCACAGGAAGAACATGCGGAAACACCTGAGCATCGACACCAGGGCATCAAACCCAGGACCTTTTTGCTGTGAGGCAGATGTGCAAAGGGGGTGGTCACACTAGAGGTACGATAGAAAAGTGACTGGTGCAAACAATTTTTTTTTTTTTGGAAAATTTTGAAATTTGCGTCAAGATCTTTTGCAACTCCACATGCAAGCGAATTTTTTTGTGGCTTAAATATGTATACCGCACGAAAGTCTTGCAACAATTTTTGCGACTGATTTGCGAGTACTTTGTGATTGTTTCGCGGATGTTTGGCATAAAATAGCGAATCTCCTGTCATAAATCACTCACGTTTTATTCGCTTTTGGTTCTCAAACCATTCCTATGTTTATTATTTGTCTTAATTATTTATATCTTTATAAGTCCCCAACGTATTGCTTTTCCTTGTGAACAAAAAACGAATAATTCCGAGCAAAACGACAACTTTGCTACCTTCACGCAACATGTGCGGACTGTTTGAGAAGAGTCTGAGACTACTCCATATCAGAGCCTCGTTTTGCAACATTCGCAGAAATTTCAAACATGTTTAAAATGTTTTGCGATGAGTTCACGAACCAGGGGACCAAAATGCGATGCTGCGAATGTCGCAAGACAAATTTGAGAATAACTAAAGCGACAGCTGCGAATTGCCATTCGCGTCAGTCGCTTTCCTGACGCACTTCTAACGTGCTCACCACCTAAGCACCAAACCACCCTGCTGCCATGTAACTTAATATCAGAACAAATATCAGAAAGTACACAGCACCCCCTGCTGGGCCTGCTCTAATACGACACCTTCAAAAAACATCTCATAATGTTAAAGAATCGTTTAAAAACATTCTTGGGTCCGGAATTTGATTCGAATCATCTCCAAAATCTAATTGAGTCTTTTTTGTCCAAAGTCCCGCCTCTGGTAGAAATTTCACAAAAAACTTTCTCCATAATCCTGCTAACAAACCAAAGGTAATAAAATCTAGTAACAAACTTGATTGCAGTAATGTATTAATAAAAGAATTTATCTCTAATTTAGCATCTGAAGCTGACAGATATCCAAATCAAATATTTATGTTCATATCTAATATGTTTTTTCCAAGTGCATAGGACCTTTTGGTGCATTATGTCTGTCCTGGGATTCACCATAGTTATGACTGGTATGTTTGTCACCATTTGCGGCATCCCAAGAGCGAATCGGCGCCTTTATGAAGCTGGAGGAGCTCTTTTCATAACCGGTGGTAAATACATTTCTGGCTAATCATAAATTCTGTTTTGCTTTTTTCTTCCTTTAGCATACCTGCTGTTTTGCAATCTTACTTCCATCACCTTCCTTCCTTTATATGCAGGAGCGCAGATACAGTGTTGTGTTCAGTTTTGTTTTCAAATTTGTCTGCATTCAGCATGCACTGATAATCAGTGAATCAGCTGAGTGTTATGTGTTTAATAATAATTGGCCTGCATAAAATTTATATTGTTGGCAGTTTTATTGTTATTCCTGTTCCAGATTTCACCACTAAAACTAAAAAGGGCACGGTGGCGTAGTGGTTAGCATGTCCACCTCACAGCAAACTGGTCCTGGGTTCGAGTCCCGGGCTCGGCAAGAGCATTTCTGTGTGGAGTTTCCATATTCTCCCCATGATTGTGTGGGTTTCCTCAGGGTACTCCGGCTTCCTCCCAAAGTCCACAGTCATGCAACATATATTAGGCTAATTGGCTGTTCCAAATTGCCCCTAGGTGTGGATGTGAGTGTGAATGGTTGTGTGTGTGTGTTGTTCCTGCAAAGGCCTGGCAAGCTGTTTAGGTTGTACCTCACCTTCAACCAGAATCGGCTGAGATAGACTCCAGCCCCCCGTGACCCTTGTAGGATTAATTGGTTCAGCAAAAGAGTGAGTAATACTAATGAAAGATGTAGTGACATGCTCTTTATCATTAATTAATTTGTTCATTTGCTGAACCACTTATTTGAACGTACTAGCTTTGGAGGGGACTGGAGCCTATCTCAGCCAACTCTTGGCGAAGGCGTGGTACAGCTGAACAGCTCGACATTCTATTGCAGGGCAACACACAGCAAGCAAAACCATATACAGTCACACCTAGGGGAACACTGGAACAGCCAATTAGCCTAAAGTACATGCCTTTGGACTGCGGGAGGAAACCGAAGTACCCGTTGGAAACCCATGCAAGTATAAGAACAGCATGCAAACTCCACACAGAAATGCTTTCGCCAGGTACAGGGCTTGAACCCAGGACATTCGTGGTGTGAGGTGGACTTGCTAACCACTACGCCACTGTACTGTCCCTGCTCTTTATCAGGTTGTGCAAATAAGAAGGAAGCACCAATATGGTACTGTGTTTGGATTATTATTAAATTAGATTTTGGATGTCAGGATAGCTTTAAAAACCACGAACAAGGTTTGAAATATTACCTCTCATCAATTCCATTTCAAATTCAGGATAATATCTAAAATTCCGTATCCATGTATTTAGGATTCTTGCTGTTGGTCATGGTGGTGACATTTGCAGTATGGGTGGAGATCTCAGGCTCTCTGGAGCATTACATCCTCCAGCGTAGGTCCTCCGTGTGTCCAGATCTTCACGTCAATCTCTACTACGGGCCATCCTTCATGTTGGCGCCCCCTGCCTCCTTCTTCAGCATCCTCTGTGGCGTCTTCCTTCTGCTTACACAGACTGCCTCGGGAACAGTGTCAGCAAAGGCAGCAACCAAACCCCCATCTTTACAGACAGAATGTGAAGCGAGCATGATGGAGTAGCAATAATGGCCATTTGCTTAGCAGCAAGAACATTTCCACTTACTGATATTACATTGAAGGGATCTTTCATTGAGAAGGACATGTAGTGAGATGCCATAATTTGCCAGCAACTTTCTGTATGAGGATATCTGGACAGTAGTCATGTAGTTCAGTTTGATGTCATTCTCTGTATGGGCAAGGCCTACAGGGTCAGTGTTGGTTACAACAACCCACCACCAGGGTGCAGTATTGCTTTAATATTGTAACATGAGGAAAAATCTCAGACTGTAATTTATTTTTACCATAGTAATGCTCTCATTGCTCACTCACTCATTTGTCGAACCGCTTAATCCTACTAGGGTTGCGCGAAGGCTGGAGCCTATCTCAGCTGACACTGGATCAGCGAAGTCTGGGTACACCCTAAACAACTCACCAGACCATTGCAGGACCAACACGCACACAGTCATTCACACTCACTTCCACACCTAGGGGCAATTTGGAACAGCCAATTAATTAACAGCTAATGTGCATGTTTTTGGACTGTGGGAGGAAACCAGAGTACCCGGAGTAAAACCACACGAGCACGGGGAGAACATGCAAAATCAACATAGAATCACTCATTTGAACCCAGGACTTGAGTCCAGGACCTTCTAAGGTGGACATGCTAACTTCTACACCTGACTATCTGGCAGACACCCAGAGCAACTTCCGTTTTTTGTTCTTTTAAATCTCACCTCTGCAGCTGAGCTCTTAGGGCCTTGCTCAAGGGCCCAGCAGTGGTAGCTTGTTGGTCTTGGGGCTTGAACCCACAACCCTTTGAGCCGTAGCCCAGAGTCCTAACCACTGAGCCACCACAGCCCTATTTTCATTTACCAGCATTTAGCTAGCTGGCATGTAGCTGTTCAGGCCAAGTTGGACCTTTCAGTATGATATGTATCCAATAAGAATCTGTCTGCTAAGATGTCCGATGAATCACATATCAATTTATATGTACGTTGACATGACTTACAACTCAATTTAGTCTTTTTTACCCTTTTAAATTACACATTCTTGAACTTGAAATATTATTGTCTATATGGACATAATGTTTATAGTGAAAACAAAGCAAAAACACTTAATTAATCAAGAGTACTTGAAGAACACAAAACCTTTGCCAAGCTATAATAATTAAGTACACAGCACCCCCTGCTGGGTCTGCTGTTGAACCACACTTCCAAAAAAATGGGATTTCCCATATTAAAATTAAATTGCTGCCAAATGCAATTTGGCTGGGTACAATCTGAAGGAAACTTTGTCTGACATCAAAGGTTCTGATCCTGAATATACAGCATGAAATTCATTCAAATTAGATGTTTCATAATTGAATTTTTCAGAATTTTCGCAATTATAAAATACAGAGTTTTTTTTATTTATTTATTCTTTATAAATGATTTTAATGACATAATCAGTGCGTGGATTTCTACCAAAATCTAATGGGAATATCCTTGGGTGATCACATACCCATTATAAAAACGTAACATTTATCTGTCAAAAGCTGTCGACAGGACATTGCTTACAGACAGACAGACAAACAAACAAACCCACACCGATAAAAAGATAACCTCCTTGCCGGAGTTAAGGTGAAGTCTGTTGGGCTTTGTACACCCGAGCCTACTGGGTCATCAGACTGGAGCTTATCCTAGTTTCCATAGGAGGAGGACCTGGTTTCCATCCCCCTGAATGGGACGCTAGTTTAATGTAGGCTGGATAAATGAAGATCAACGACACAACGGCATGACATTTCCTATAGAACATGTGGTTTAATGTGTACAAGAAAAATTAAAAATAAAGGAAGGATTGTTTGACAGTTGAATATACTGACCTTTGTTCAAAGGTATCAACTTGTGTGTCCACAAACCCGAAGGGACCCAAATGGTTCTCACCACCACTGGTAGCTAGGATGGAAGAAATAGAGCTTTTCAAATTGACAGAAACCCTTTTATAAGTGATTCCTAACTGAGATTAAATGCTCGCTCACTCATTTGCCGAGATACCTATTCCTACTATTAGGGTCGCTTGGAGGCTGGAGCCTATCTCAGCCGATTCTGGGCCAAGACAGGGGACACCCTGAACGGCTCACCAGCAGGGCAACACTTACACAACCATTGACACTCCCATAAACACTTAAGGACAATTTGGAACAGTCAATTATCCTGATGTGCATGTATTCGGATTGCAGAAGGAAACCAGAGTACCCGGAGGAAACTCATGCATGCACAGGGAGAACATGCAAACTCCACACAGTGTCGGCTGAGATAAGCTTCCCAGCCTTCCTATCCTAATAAGATTCAGCAAATAAGTGAGTGAGTGAGATAATATGCAAGGAGTCATAAGTTCTTTAAATCTTTAAATGCACCTGAAAATTTACCTGTAGAGGCAAATGAATAACTTTTGATTAAATGTTCATGATCTATTTTAAATGGTTGTTTAGTAAGGGCAAATTTTTAATGAATAGCTCATTGTGAACCATTCAACTCTCACTAATATCTGCACTCTTTTCATCACAGCCACCATCAAACAGCCTACAGTCAGGCCTCTACCTGAACCTGTCACATTTGCTTAAACCAACTGAAACATCTCTGTCACCGCAAGCCTCGTCAAAGCACCAGAACCAATCGCGTCTAAAGGTAGATTTTTAATGAATACGGATCTTTCGTATTCGCTCATATCTCTCAGATTAATTTTTTCCCCCCATGATTCTGTGGTGCGGAATGTGTTGGCAGATTCATTACCAATGTGTGCTCCCCCTCACCATCCCCCCTACATCTCCTTCTTCTGTGTGAGCTGAGCTTCCTTCCCGCTGCCAGAGTGTCACATGCACTGCTCACGCTTTTGTTGCTTGCCCTCATCACCGAGGCCTTTGTCCTGCAGTGATAGACCTGTCCAAAACAATTACTTCAGGGGTTTTAAAGACAGCATTTTAATCTTCTCACAGGTTCTCTCCAAGATGCTATTAAAAGAGTTGACAAAGCTCATGGGGAGAGTACACGGGGAAGTAAACATCGCTTTCTTCTTCAGTGAGCTACAACTTGTCAAGTAGCATACACAGCAAGTATTGGGTCAAAAATGTACGTTTAGTTAAGAAAAATAAAAATGCTTCATTAAAAATGCACTATTTTAAATAATGTGTAAGTTTATAAGTCATATTCCATTATGAAGTATGAAGACAACTTTTAATAGTAGACCATGTACAACAGGACCAAGCTATTGGCAGTACCTGGGTTCAGTGTTAATCTCCCATTACATTGTGTTTGTGGGGTGGGGGATGGGGAGAGGTGGGGGCTTACTTGGGATCCAAATTTAAGCCTTAATTGGTAGAAACTCTGGAAAAGGCTACAGTAAATGCACAGGTAGAAATTCCACCACAGTGGCAGCACGTCCATCTCACAGCAAGAAGATCCTGTGTTCAAGTCCCGGGCTCGGCGGGGGTGTTTCTATGTGGAGTTTGCATGTTCTCATTGAGTTGGTGTGGGTTTTCCCAGGGTACTCCGGTTTTCTCCAACAGTCCAAATACATGCACGTTAGGCTAATTGGCTATTACCCCGAGGTGTGAGGGTGAGTGTAAATGGTTATGTATGTGTTGGCCTTCCAATAGTCTGGAGAGCTGTTCAGAGTGTATCCCGCCTTTGCCCAGTGTTGGCTGAGATAGGCTGCAGCCTTTCTGTGATCCTAATAAGATTAAGTGGTTGAGTGAGTGAGTGAGTGAATGAAAGAGAAAATCCACAAGAAAGAAAGAGAGAAGATTTCTGTGCATTCTGACCAAGGCTATTTTTTTCTCATTAGTAATGTTAAAACTGATCAATTCATGGCTCCATACCACTAGGTGGCCATTTGATTTTTTTATAGAACAGCTATGCAGAGAACACATCAAATTTCCAGGTCTAAAAACTAAAGAAAGATGTCAATGTTGTGTCGTATTCATTATCGTTCCCTAGTTCTAAGTCCAGGAAAAGACTAGAATAAATCGAAAGGTATAAATTTCAGTGAGTGGCACAGTGGTCCCTGCAAGAAGGTCCTGGGTTCGAGTCCTGGGCCCGGGCTTAGGGCGTTTTTGTGTAAAGTTTGAATCTGTATCAGAATACTTTATTGATCCTGGAGGAAATTGTGTGCACATATGTGTGGGTTTATTCATGGTACCTCAGTTTCCTCCAACATTACAAAGACATGCACATTAGGCTAACTGGCTGTTCCAAATTGATCCTATGTGTGAGGGTGAGTGTGAATGTAAATGGTCGTGTGTGTGTTGGCTCTGCAATGGCTCGGCGTGTACCCAACCTACACCCAGAGTCGGCTGAGATAGGCTCCAGCGAAAGACTGCTATAAATGGTAATATATGTTTATGGTATTGTATGTGGTCTTTGTTTGCTTCATATATAATATTCAGATAACTGAATGAAAAATATCCAAGCTGTGCAAAGTTTGTGTTGTGTCTTAGTTCTGATGCACACCTCTGGTACAAACAAGATTTGTAAATCTGTAAATCTTTCTAACAAGCTTTGTAAAAAAGTGCCCTTACTGTACCTACATAGGGTATAACCAAACAGGATATAATATTGTATGGCCTAAGTTCAAGAAAAATAGTTTTAAAAGATTTTTAAAAAGTTCATAGCCTTATTCATGTTCATAGCTGTCTACCATTTACTATCATAGCCTGCAGCTCATACACTTCCATCTCCCAACTCATTTGGATGGTACCGATGGTCCCGAGGAGCCACCCTGGGGGTACAATTACCACACGCCCATGTTCAGCCAAGCAGAAGAAATTGCACTTTCTAGAACCAGGACCTCTCAACCTGGGGACCAACTGTTGGACCAGTGTCCCTTCAACAATTACAACCCCCCACTATTCGGAATGCACTCTTTGTTTATTAGTGGGCCCTCTGGAGGTCACCCTGTGGGAGGCTGTCATGTCTGGACTTCAGCTCCGCAGGCCATCCCAGGAGTATGTAGGCCTGATGCCTGCTGACATGCAAACAGGAGAAAAGCATGAGGTAAAAATTCTGGAATAAAAATGACAATGCTAGTGCTGGGTGTTGACATGCCAGTTATTGGCTGCCTTTAGATGAAGCTTAAAGACCTCCCTCTTCACCACCACCCAAAATATCACTTTGTTTATTTTATTTTAAAGAGAAAAATCCCATTTTCCTGGAACACTAACCTCCCAAATAGGTTTCTAAACTGAGAAGCTGACTCACTCAGTCACTCATTCATTTGCCAAACCAGGGTCTCAGGGAGGCTCAAGCTTATGTCAGCCGACACTGCATAAACAAATCATAAACAGCATACAAAGGCTATACAATTGTGTGATTCTAACTTTGTACACTGACTGGTGGAGCGAACACACGTGTTCAACTCTCAAATTTTATTTTTGGTGGGAAAATTATGCAAAATTTATTATTATTATTTTTTGATATACTGTATTATTCCTGCAAGGAAAATGATTGCCTCAGCATTTAACCCAGTGAACACAAACACACATGTAAACAGTGAGCACACACTCGGACCAGTGGGTTGCCACACATTGGAGCGCCCAGAGAGCAGGGGGTTAAGTGCCTTGCTCAAGGGCACTTCAGCCATAAATGTGGAGGAAGGTAGGGTGCAGCTCTATTATTCAGCTAATCAGTGACTTGCTGAACTGAATAACTTGCTAGGACCGAGCGCACACTTGTGGACAGTGGACAGACAAACACACACAAAGTTTCCTGCGGAACGAAAATCGGCATGTCACAGTACCTTCCGCACAGCTCACGTGAAAGGTAACATTTTGAGAAGGACCCAGATATAGATGTGATGGCCAGATGTCCACATACTTTTGGTCATATCATATCATATAAAAAACATGCACATTAGCCTAATTGGCTGTTCTAAATTGCCCCTAGATGTCAGTGTGTGTGGTTGTGCATGTGTGTGTTGACCCCGTGTTGGTCTGGTGAGCTATTCAGGGTGCACCCTGCCTTCGCCCGTGACCTTAATAGGATTAAGCAGTTTGACAACTGATTGAGTGAGAGTGGTTTGAATAGTAAATTCTGCTAGAATTAGAATACAATATATAAGCTTTTACAAATGGTTCCACCAGAGACCAAGCTTAAAGGTGCCTATTTAGTACTGAATAGTCGATGTGTTTTATCTTCCATCATCAGTTCATTTTGTCTGAATATAAAAGTTTCCTGGGGAAACCACCCCAACTCACAGGCTCAATATCTCTTATTCACCTGTACTACATCTTGTTTTGGTTCTATATCTGTTTACAATAACAATGACCAGAGGAACAATCTTGTGCATACGTGATAACCAAGCAGTGCAAAACTGATTTGTAGAAAGTGGAAAGGTCTGAGATCAAGTGTTAAGAAACAGAAGAAGAGATACAATTTCAAGAGAAATAATAAGATATAGATAAAGATGTTTACTAATAGGGGCCGCACAGTGGCGCAGTGGTTCCGCCTCAAAGAAAGAAGGCCTGGGCTCGATTTCCGGGCTCAGGGTGTTTCTGTGTGGAATTTGCATGTTCTCGCTGTGCGTTGGGTTTCTCCAGGTACTCCTTTTTCCTCCCTCATTCCAAAAACATGCACATTCGGCAAATTGGCTGCTCCAAATTGCCCCTGGGTGTGAGAGTGAGTGTGAATGGTTGTATGTGTATCGGCCCTGTGATGGCCTAGTGGGCTGTTCTCGGTGTTCGCCCTGAGTCTGCTGAGACGGGCACCAGCCTCCTCGCGACCCTAATTGGTGGCTTAGAAAATGAATGAATGAATGAATGTTTACTAATATCATTGCACTAGGTGCAGGGGTCACTGAGACTTGTGTACAGGAGTAAGCAAGTGGTTTCAGAAAGATATTGTGATCAATTCCATTTGATTTCCAAATAATAACACTGTATTTTGTGTTTGTTTTATATGTCTGAGAAGTGAAAAGGCCCCTTTAAGCTAATGACCACAGCCCCATGTGTCCAGATTATATACCCAAGCACTCCTCCCGTCTTAAAGAATGAAACTATAGAGTTTATGCTCTACTTCTTATTGAATAAAACTATAGAGTTTATGTTCTATTGTAGACATTGAGTCATTTTCTATCTTTTGTTGTTTGTTACCTGTCTCAGTCTGTGCATAGAGAAGTCTGTGCAGGTGTCGCTCATTGTCCCCCTTTCTAAACCCCTGCTGTCACTATAAACGCTTAGTGTCATCATGACTCAAGGGCTCAGAGAGACATAATGGTACATGAGTGATGGAAATCTGAAGCAGTTATATCTTTATGTTTGTGATACACTGATATATTATACCATCTAAAATATCTTTTTTAGGTGAAGCACTCTTTGAAATTAAAGACACTTGTAAAACAGGGCAGCCTACTTTTTAAAGTACAAGAGAAAATACCATGATTAGCACAATACGACATGAGCTCTCATAGATTTTACAGAAAAATTAAAGAAAAAACCCACAAAACTCCACAAACCCCAAAGGAACAGGTTTATTGACAAACATATTCAAACTGTGCAAATGTTAGGTATATTATTCAAACATGTACATTATTATTTTTCCCATTTAATGGGACAAATTTTTAATTCCCTCCAAATACTTTTCTCTCCGGTGCAACATAGGCATGAAACACCATTGAAATGGTTGTCTTGTGTCCGTGCCTGCCCACCACAGGAAACCTCGTGTTGATGCTGATTGGGTGTTATGTATGTTAGGATCCAGCCCTTTTCTCCTCTCTCTCTTCCTGGTGTGTCCTGTGTTTACCCCTCCCCTATCTGTGTATGTCTTGTCTGAGTTTTGTTAGTCTAGAAGAATAGGTGTGGCTTTCTGGTTACTCCACTCACCTGCTCATTCAGCACACCTGTTTCCAATTCCAGCACCGCATCCTGCAGTATAAATCCTGGTTCCTTCAATCACTCTCCGCCAGTGAGTCAGTTCACTCAGCGTGGTCCATGATTCATCTTTGGTGTACTCTACTGCCTGCCACTGAAAACCCTGGAACCCTGCCGCCATCCATTCCTCCTCGGCCTAGAAAAGACCCCATCTCAAGGACTTTATTCATGGTTTCTTTTAACTCAGGTTGTTAATAAAGTAGGCTTTGTTGAACTACAGTCTGTGTTTCTCGGAGTACTGCGTTTGAGTCCAGCCTCAGTATCACCGACTTGCTTGATGACAGGCAGCAATAAAAAAAAAATATTGAACTGAAAACTGGAACCCAAAAAATAAATTCTCATACACCACTTGGACTCGCACAGAATAAAAAAATCACACATTCTAATTCAAGTAGGCAGACAAACTTTGGTTGAGCAAAACAACACCAAACATGAATGAGAACACAGAACATGCACTGGTTAAACGGATAATTAAAAGAACAAGACAGGTGATACAAATGAACGCAGAAACCAGCGAATGAAAGGCGGTGAAAAGAAAACTTCTTCTTTCACTTCGGACTGTAGTCGGGAAATGCAGGGATGATTTATGTCTTTCTTTCCTCTAGAAGCCACGATATGTTTATAACACCAGCCTCGGACACATATTAATAGAGATATCTATTGGGAACTTTGTCTTTAGGCAGTACCTCAATCTTTATATTAGTTTTAAGTTAACGCTCTTTACAGGCCAGAGACAAGTGCTCTAAGACTACAAAAAAGAAGCTGCACATCCTGTAAAAGGTTACCTTAAATATGTGACCTGCTCCAACATAATACGGATTAGGTCGCAAGGTAGTGTTTTGATTAAGAGCCAAAGTTGAAAATGGCGTACCTGGACGAAATATTTGATATCTCCAAAATACATCCTTCAGAGCATAATGACAATTCAAATATCCATAAACACAATCTATCCATGCTAACATACTGGTTAAAGAAAGGTTTCCATGCCCAAGTTTTTGTAAAACAATGGAAAAATCCACATATTTTGCAGATTTTTAATGCGCTTTTGTGATTGCTAAGGGTATTTCCTTATTATCCATGTTCGCTACCAGAATTCTCTTCCTACTTACAGATTCGCAGAAGGATTCCCGAATCATATAACAATAAACCAATGAGAAGCCTCAAAACAGACATGACTCCGTGTAAATAGAACTCCTTTGTTTCTAGAAAGATGCTAGAAAGATCGCACTGATTGGTCAAGAGCCGGATTCATTTATTGTATTGATGTTAGGGAGTTTCAAATGCGGATATTCAGAAATAGCAGGGCAGGAATTTGAAACCATCATGCACTTTATGACGTTTAACCCAGTTTTTGCCACTTGGCACAGAGTTAGGTATGGGTATGTAGTTGTCAAAAACCATCGGAAGCAACGTGAGCGTTGCCCGTGTTTCCTGGTTTACGTAAAAATCCAAAATGGCCGCCGTGAATAAAGGAATGTTCATATCTCTGTTATTATCCACCATAAATTCTTATGTAATAACTCATTTTTAGTTTTTTTTTTGATGCAATAAACCCATTTTTGAAGTCGACATAACATTTTAAGGACATTTTCAAGGTCAAATATCCAATTTTTAAATGTTATCAATTCTTAAAACATAATTTTAAATTTTATGAGATGAAAATGGTGTTCATGTGAAAATGTAGTATCAATGACACTTCAAGGTTAATCAGGATAAGTATGTACACAGTGGTGATGGGTATATTTTATAACTTAACTAAACAAGATCTGTGTTCGCTCAAATGGGACAAATCGGCATGTAATATGTGATCTGAAATAATTTTAAATTGGCACCAAACACTTCTTGTTTATATAATAATACATGGACCTCAGTTCTCATTGCTGTTGTTTGTGCAACCCCCTTTACATTTACACAGTAGACTACACCAAATGCCAGCTCGGTGGCACTTGCAATTTCCCCTACATGCAACTGAACAACCACAGTGCAACAACATTGAGTAACTGTGGATAGCATCTGGCAAATAAGTCCAATGTGGCACCCAAGCCTTGGTACTTTCATTCCAGTCCTAACCACATTCTTTGGGGTCTGGGATATCAGACAGTCTAGACAAAGACTGTTTCCAGCTGAATGCAGCAATAAGAAGTGCGTGCTTTATATGTTGGAACAAGGCATGTTGAGTAGGTGTTATGTTAGCAGCACAAGCAGCATTTTTGAGCTTTGTGTAACAAGAAGGGTGGTAACAGATATCTGCTGCTTCTGCATCTGCAGCATTAATTGCCATGTTCTGAGGTGCATGGACAACCTAGTTTTGAGACTCTGTAGCCGACTTTAGAAGATTCTTGCCACAGTTAGCACTTCTAGCACGAAAAACAGACTCATTACCATCATCATATATTTCGCAGTTAACACACTGCAGTTTTTTTACGTCAAGAGTAGCTTTGAAGACTTCCCCATTTCAGTCTCATCTCTTTGCTTCTTTTGCAGTTCACGTTGAACCATTTTAGTACAGAAGAGTGACATACAACTATGGTGGTACTTTGCTTTATTTCTTAACATTGTACTGGCAATCCCTGTACCATCATTTATACAGTCAAGATCAAGGCCAAGTGGCAAAGTAATACCATTATCAACAAATCTTTGCAAGTCACGTTCTAAACTTACATATACCTTCTGGTGACACACTTTAACATAGGGGGCTCGAAGATCCTTTTTAGAGTCACCCTTGCATAAGCAACACAAATCCCAGTTTATGGATTTTCTTGTTTCTAATGCTAGACCAGCACTCGTTTCAATGCCAAAATTTCAAGAAGATTGGCTTACAATGAACAACGATTCACAACCTCAGAACCACAATTACACAATCAAGAAAAAGCACATGAAAACGAAAACATATAACAATATATACAGATATATACTAACAGAAAAGCAAAAACTTATAAATACAACTGAACACAATAATACAACTTTGACCACAAAGATCAAAACATAAAATAAAGACAGTCAAGACCACCCCTTCAGAGCAACACCTTCACAAATACAAGTACACACAAACTAATTCTGTCACCAATAGCGCACACACTGATTTAACAAAAAATTCAATGATTTGAAGTCAGTGAAACAGCAATTGCACCTGAGCAATCAGAAGGACCAAAGTGTTGTATCATTTACTACTTATGTATAATTGTAGAGTTTGTAATACATGAGATGCAAATAGTAATTGTCATTCTTATAATTTATATAATTATTATTATTTTTTAAAAAATAAATCGTTATTTTCACAGTGCACCCATACTATGAATGCACAATGTATAGCATTTGTTTAATATTATGTATATGCATTTAAATTCCTTCTGATGGTTGTTAAAAACTACATACCCTTACCTAACTCCATGCCAAGTTGCAAAAACTTGTCACGAAGTGCACAATTGTTATGATTTTATACAAATTCCTCCTCTGATAAAACCGGTTCTATAACTGTAATTGCTATTTTCTTAAAAGTAGCATTTCCGGATTAGCGAAATACAAAGTGGTGTTCATTCATTCATTCATTCATTCATTCATTCATTCATTCATTCATTCATCTTCTTCCGCTTCTTCCGGGGTCGGGTCACGGGGGAAGCAGCCTAAGCAGTGAGGTCCAGATGTCCCTCTCCCCAGCCACTTCCTCCAGCTCTTTCGGGGGGACGCCAAGGCGTTCCTAGACCAGCCGAGAGGCGTAGTCCCTCCAGCGTGTTCTGGGTCGGCCCCGGGGTCTCTTCCCGGTTGGACATGCCTGAAACACCACACCAGGG
>JBCNYH010000021.1:7875568-7888136 GCA_039654325.1 Tandanus tandanus
CCACATTGTTCCTCCTGAATCCGAGGTTCAACTATCGGTCGGATCCTCCTCTCCAGTACTCCTGAATAGACTTTCCCAGGTAGGCTGAGGAGTGTGATTCCACAATAACACCCTTCAGTCCCCTTTTTTAAAAAGGGGAACTACCACCCCAGTTTGCCAATCCAGAGGTATGACCCTCAATAACCACTCGATGTTGCAGAGACGTGTCAACCAAGACAGTCCTACAACATCCAGAGCCATAAGATATTCAGGTGGGATCTCGTCCACCCTCGGTGCCCGGCCACCAAGGAGCTTTTTAACTACCTCAGCCACCTCCAACCCAGTGATGGGCAGACCCCTTACCGAACACCCAGGCTCTTCCTCTTCCACAGAGGGAGTGTTGGTGAAACTGAGGAGGTCCTCAAAGTATTCTTTCCACCTCCTGACAACATCCCCAGTCAAGGTGAGCAGCTCCCCACTTCCACTGTAAACAGTGTTTGTGGAGTACTTGCTGTGTGTGGAGTACTTCCCTCTACTAAGGTGTCAGATGGTGGTCCAGAACCTTTTCGAGCCCAAATGATAGTCTTTTTCCTGGCCCTCACCGAACTCCTCCCACACCTGAGATTTTACATCGGCGACAGCCTGAGCTGCAGCATGTTTGGCCTGTCAATACCCGTCCACTACCTCGGGAGTCGTACAGGCCAAAAGCACCTGATAGGCCTCCTTCTTCAGCTTGATGGCCCACGACAGGCACTGCTGACCTTCCTGCCACAGCTCTGGGCTGCCACCTCAATATTGGAGACACAGAACATGGGCCATTCGGACTCTATGTCCCTGGCCTATATTGGGATGTGGTTGTAGCTCTGCCGGAGGTGGGAGTTGAAGGCCCTTCTGACAGGAAACTCTGCCAAACGTTCCCAGGAGACCCTAACTACATGCTTGGGTCTCCCAGGTCTGGAAAGCAGCCTCCCCCACCATCAGAGCCAGCTCACCACCAGGTGGTGATCGGTTGACAGCTTAGCTCCTCTCTTCACCGGAGTGTCCAAAACATGCAATCATCGAACTGCGGCCTAGGGTGTCCTGGTGCCAAGTGCACTTATGGACACCCGTATGTTCAAACATGGAGTTGATGATGGACAAACCGTGACGAGAACAGAAGTCCAACAACGAAACACCATTCGGGTTCAGATCGGAGAGGCTGTACCTACCAATCACGCCATTCTAGGTCACACTGTCATTGCCCACATGGGCATTGTAGTCCCAGGATGACGAGGGAGTCCTAAGGGGGAGCGCCCTCTAGCACACCCCTTAGGGACTCCAAAAAGGGTGGGTACTGAGAACTGTTATTTGGTGCATAAGCGTAAACAACAGTCAGGACCCGTCCCCCCACCTGGAGGCGAAGGGAGGCTACCCTTTCGTCAACTGGGAAGAACCCCCAACATGTGGGTACTGAGACAGGGGCAGGTATGCCCACACCGGCTTGCCGCCTCTCCCCATGAGCAACTCCAGAATGAAACTTGGTCCTGCCCCTCTCGAGATGGGTGGTTCCAGAGCCCAAGCTATGTGTTGAGGTGAGCCCAATATATAGTCGATATCTCTCAAACTCATGCACCAGCTCAGACTCCTTCCCCGCCAGAGAGGTGACATTCCATGTCCCAAAAGCCAGAGTCAGTAGCCAAGGATTGGACCGGCAGAACCCACACCTTCGGCTGCCACCTGGCTCAGACTGCACCCTATAGCCCTTCCCACAGGTGGTGGGTCCATGGGAGGGCAGACCCATGTCTTCTTTTCGGGCTGGACCCAGCCAGGCACCATGGGCAGAAGCCCGACCACCAGGCGCTCGCCTTTGAGCACCTCCCCCAGGCCTGGCTCCAAGGGGGACCCCAGTAACTCGCATCCGGGCAAGGAAAACCGAGTTCTTGCATTATATTTCTCTCATAGGGGTCTCCTGAGCCACTCACACAAAGCACTGAGAAACATGCCTGCTCCACACAGAACTGCTTCCTCAGAGCTCGGGACTTGAGCCAAGCACATTCTTACTGTGAGGTGGATGTGCTAACCACTATGCTATTGTACCGCCCATCAATATTGCCAAAATGGTTGCAGCCTTGGCCCCCCAATTTAGTCCCCGAGTTTGTGAAAAGGGGTTGTGTAGGGGGCCTTAGTCCTACTAGGATTGCTGTGAAGCTGGAGCCTATCTCAGCCAACTCTGGGCAGAGGTAAGGTACACCCTGAACAGCTTGCCAGTCCATTTCAGGGCCAAAACATACAACTATTTATACTCACATGATTTTGGGCAATTTTGGGACAGCAAATTAGCCTACTATTCATGTCTTAGAATGCACAAGCACAGAAAGAACATGCAACCTCCACACAGAAACTCACTTGAACTGAGAATCTTCTTGCTGTGAGGTGGACGTGCTAACCACTGTACCACCATGCCACCCCTGAGCCAAAGCAGTGATCTGTATTTCACAAACAAGCAAAATATTTTCAGAACTACTACATTTTTTTCTCAAATACTCTGATGATATTTCTATTCGAGCTTCCTGACACACAGCAACTCCTTCTTGTCATTCATTTTTGATGCAAAAGAACAGTTAAGCAGTTAGTAGACAGCAAGCGAGGATTTGGAATGTCATCAAGCTCTTGCTGGGTTATGAGTATCTACTCAGCAGCTGAGGTGCTCTTTTGGGCTCAGTACCACAGATGAAAGCTTATTAGGCAGTGTGGTGAGGAGAGGTGAGGAGAGGAAGCAATTGGGGTAAGCAGGGAACAGGGACGCCTAATTGGGGTGTATGATTACACCGGCTGCTTTTAGCAGGAATTAGGCAATAACAGACAAACCCAGCAGTGTGGCTCATCACCACAGAGAAGAGAGAGTGGGTGGCGATGCTGGTGTAGCTCTAATTACAGTACACACCTTTTCTACCGTAACATTGCTAATGTACAGGTGAAACTCAAAAAATATAGATAGAAGAAGATATAATATTGTGCAAAAGTTCATTTATTTCAGTAATTCATCTTAAAAGGTGAAACTAATATATTATATAGACTCATTACATGCAAAGTAAAATATTTTAAGTCTTTATTTGTCATAATTTTGATGATTATGGCTTACAGCTTATGATAACCTCAAACCCAAAATCAAAGAAAATTTGAATATTAAAGGAAATCAATAAAAAATGATTTTAAATATAGTAATGTCTCTGAAAAGTATAACCATGCATATGTACTCAATACTTGGTTTGGGACCCTTTTGCATGAATTACAGCCTCAATGCAGCATGGCATTGATGCTATCAGCCTGTGGCACTGCTGAGGTGTTATGGAAGACCAGGATGCTCTAGTAGCGGCCTTCAGCTCTTCTGCATTGTTCGGTCTTATGTCTCTCTTCTTTCTCTTGGCAATGCATCATAGATTCTCTATGGGGTTCAGGTCAGGCGAGTTTGCTGCGCTGACTCTGGACTTAATAAAGCACAGTGGACCAAAGTCCCCTTTCCTGATGAGAGCAAATTTTGCATCTCATTTGGAAACCAATGTCCCAGAGTCTGGAGGAAGAATGGAGAGGCACATAATCCAACATGCTTGAAGTCCAGTGTGTGTTGATTTGGGGAGCCATGTAATCTGCTGGTGTTGCTCCACTGTGCTTTATTAAGTCCAGAGTCAATGTAGCCGTCTACCAGGACCAGGACACAGGAGTCTATATAATATATTAGTTTCTCCTTTTAAGTTGAATTACTGAAATAAATGAACTTTTGCACGATATTCAAATTTTTTGAGTTTCAGCTGTACAATAAGTATAAAACATGAACTCACACTGGACCTTTTCCTAAATTAGCTTATCATTATGTCTTGATAGCAAATTACATTACAAACAGAACATCCATTCATTAATATTTAGTACATTTATTTTATTAATCAGGATGGCACAGTAGCGTTGTGGTTAGCAAGCCTGCCTCACGGCAAGAATGTCCTGGGTTGGAGTACCGGGCACAGGCGTTTCTGTGTTGAGTTTGCATATTCTTCCCATGCTTGCGTGGGTTTCCTCTGAGTACTCTAGTTTCCTCGCACAGTCCAAAGGCAGGCACATTAGGCTAACTGGCTATTCCAAATTGCCCCTTGGTATAAGTGTTATTGTGAATGGTTGTGTGTGTGTTGGCCCTGCAATGGACTGACAAGCTGTTCAAGGTGCACCCCACCTTCAACAAGTGTTGATTGAGATAGGCACCAGCCTCACCATGACCATAGTAGGATTAAGCGGCTTAGCTAATGAGAGAGATTGGGAGGGAAAGAGTTTATTAATCAGGGTTGCAGTAGAGCTGGAACTCATCCCGTGAACACAGGGTACAAGTCAGGAATACACCCTGGATAAGACTCACAGAACACCCACACTCTCACATTTATTCGCACCTACAGACATTTTTTGCATAGGCAGTCCACCAACTGACGTTTTTGGGGGAAATCAAAGAGACTGTAGAAGACCCATGCTGACCTACAGGGAAACACACGAAACCATAGACGCCTCAACTGTTTCACATCCAGTGAATTCATCACCAGGTTTCTTTTTTTTTTAATATCATTTCTATTTTATTTATTAAGATTACATGGAGGCTGGAGCCCATCTCAGCTGACTCTGGGCATATTTTGAACAGCTCACTAGAGCGTCATGAGGTCAGCAGAGACACATCAATATTCATATTCACTTTCACACCTTAAGGCATTTGAGAATATCCACTTAGCCTAATGTGCATGTTTTTGGACTGTGGGAGAAAACTGGGGTGCCCAGAGGAAGCCCATGCAAACAAGGGGAGAATTCCACACAGAAATACCCTCGCCATGCACTGGGCTCAATCCTAGGACCTTCTTTCTGTCAGGCAGAAGTACTAACCACTACTCCACTGTGCTGCCCCCAGTAAAGGCTATACGCTATAAATTTCTAAATGTTACATTATGTGAACAATGGAACGGCTGTTTCTTGAATGCTTTTGATACATGCCATAAAATGTCCTGCTGAAACACAAGCAGTGTCTAAAGCAGGGGTATTCAACAACCACACCTTCCAACTGTTTGAAAGTAAAAATCAATTGAGGTGAAAACTGTGGCTTCGGCTGGGTTGGAATAAAAACGTGCACCCACACTGGCCCTTTGCAGATATCTACCTCAATACCTCTAGACTACAGTGGTCACATGCAGATGCAATGATTGCTTTACAGAAGGAAAGCACTACAGCCACATCTGCTAGAAACCAGGGTCAGGCTGGGAAGCCTACCAAAGTCAGGTGAATGCAGCAACTGCTCACACCAAAAAACCCTCCATTTATCTGGCAGAAAGCCTGTTCACACAGCTCTGACCAGTGTACCGGATCTGGGGGCCTCTTTTTAGTGAGGTCAGTTGGCAGGCTGATGACATCCATAAACTTAGATGCAAACCATCTGTAATGGCCAAGCAGCCCCAGGAACTGCGTCACTCATATTTTTGTCTTGGGTTTAATCAAGACTGAGGATGCATCTACCCCAAATGGAAGCCTTGCTGTACCTCCACACACCTAGCTACACACTTAGGTTTGGTCATCTCAAGAGTCTCAGGATAGCACTCAGCTGTTCTAAATGCTGTGCCAATCATTGCTGGAAATGATTATATCTTCTGAATAGCCACTGCATGGGCAGTGGATTCTGTTAGTGAGATGTTAAAATGTTACAGGGGTTCCAAACAACCAAAACAGTATTGTGGCCAAATGGTGCAACAAGAATTAAGTGGGGAAGGAATCATTTTCTCGTGATATTGCAGTAAAGGAAATTTGTCCCTAACTCTTGTTTGAATCCAGTGTGGCATAAAAGTGAGATGACTGATTGAGCAGCTCATCAATGAGAGGCATTGGATATGCACCATATTTAGACACAGAGTTTCTAAATTTCACACAGAAATGGACAGACCCATCAGACTTGAGCACCAAGACCACCAGGCTGCTCCAATTACTGGATCTTTGATTAACGCAATGCACAGCATAGCTTTGAGTTCTTACCAAACCACTTTTTTCTAGTGTTCAGGTTGTGAGAATGGGAACCTGCATACAACAAGAGTTGGAAAAATCTTATTGTGGTGTTCTATGAAATTAGTGTAAACAAGCAGAGGCAAAAAAAAGGTCTCTAGAGGGAAATTGGGCAACTTTCTTTGACTTACAATAGAAAGTGAGTTTTGATCTCAGGTAAAAAAAACAAACAAACAAAAAAAAACAATTATTTAATTTTTATTAAAGTAAGGTCCTTCCCCTCAGTTTTCTCTAATGATGTCTTTTGCACACTGAGGCTTTTGCCTATACAAAAATGAAAATGAAAGAACCCATTGTAGGCTTGCGGGACCTCTCATACCGCAAATAACAGGGCCCGAGCCACCTATCCCAATTTTGTGCATGTTTGTGAATGTACTTTGAATCAAATTCTAAAGTGTTTGATTAAACTATTTAACCAGTCCATCCATCTGCAAACACAAAACACTATAATTAGTCAATCTGATTCCCAAGAATTTGTATAGTTTGCAGTTTGCATTCTCTATTGTTCTTAGGAACCAACAACCAAGTCGCCTTTTATTAAGTTTGAGTTTCCTGGGTCACTCAATATAATCTATCCTTAACAATGGAAAGTTCTATCAGGAAAGTGCAACCTTAGGCTGGAGGTCTTGACCATTGATCAGTCTCACTTGGTCATAAGCGTGTCTCAACGTCTCATCAGGTGACTGTTCCAGTGGAAAATCCCTAAGGATACCCCTGTAAAGGGAGGAGAAGCAAAGCCCTTCCCACCTTAAGTGTCCCTGCTGAAGTGAAGCTGACATAGTACCATCCAATGCTGCACCAGAATCCCCCAGAGTTTCCCTACTACAAGACACATCCATAAATTCTAACTTTACTAATGCCTGAAACCCTGACCAATCCATTTCCACAATTAGAGGATGGGAAAGGTGAGGACTGACTATTGTTATTAATCTATGCTTTTCTCCCCTTAATTTTATGATGACAGGCACCGGCAGATACTTGTCAACAAACCCATGTGTATACCTCACCTTCAATATAGTGCATAGTCCCAGTGCACCATATTAAATTAGGCCTTGATGGACTGTGGTCTTGTTTCACCAAAATTCCACAAAGGCCCGATGTGTACTATCTTTAAATAATCAATCAATCAATCAGAATTTATTTGTATAGCAGTTTTCATGCAAACCCAAAGTAAGACAAAGAAGTTTACATTATAATAACCCATCCCACAGTGTTTGGAGCAGTTTGGTGGTCTTGGTACCCAAGATTGGTTCTGCCTGATCAATTAGGGGTGGCTCGCTTTTATTAAACACTGGATTTTACAAAGAGCTTCCAGTAGATCTCCATAACAATCGTATCTCATGAGAATATGGTCTTTTGCTCCCTATTTGGATTACAAATTGTCACCTGTCTATTTGGTATGTTCAGAACGCTTGCACTGTGACAAACCAAGTACAGCATCATTGAGAAAGTGTACCTGACCATGAAGCAGGCTGGTTTCACCCTCTATTACTTATGTTTAAAGACTGGCCTTCCTTGTACCCTACCCTCTCCAGTGGCTTCACTGAATGAAGGATGCGTGGCAAGAAGCTATTGTAGACCTGTGAGGGATTTATGCTAATGAGTATTCTGTGTTGCAGGAAGTAGAGGAAAGAATAATGAGGAGAGAGAAATGGGAGTCACAGGAAAGAGGCAGGTGAGCAGCACAGGGTTCAAGGTGTACCCTGCCTGTTAAAGTCAACTGGGATTAGCACCATTGTACCAGTGACACTGGTGGATAAGCAGTATATATTATGGATTAATGCATAATAACATAAGCAGTCTATATTGCAATCTACAACACTATATTTTAAACACTAATTTTTTTGTATGCTATTCATTTATTTTGTTCGTTCCATCTTTTAACATTAACATTAACACACACACACACACACACACACACACACACACACACACACACACACACACACACTTCTGCCTCCTTGTGTGCTCACTGCTATCAAAGCTACAAGAGAGGCACAAGTGGCAGGCATCAAAGCAGCAGTACTTCCTCATTAAACAATGTCGTCATAAAGCATCTCTTTGAACTCGCTCCTCTGCAACTGTATAACAAAAAGCCTTAATTAACGAATGTGTCTTCAGCCAAAAGAGCTTTGTCCCCTCACTTTCCCTAAACCCCTTGTTGTGAGCCAGAGTTATTCTTAGTCAACATGAATCTGGCAATGTGATGACAGGCAATGTGGAGATGGGAGCAAACACCTTCTTATCCTCGTGAGTGTGACACTGACTTGACGTTTAACTTACATAATTCAGCTTACTAACATCATAATTTAATTACCGGTAAATCGCTTACCACTTTGTAATGTTGATATCTCTTCTTACAACACATAAAAGACGTTTACGGACTAAAGACAATAAGTGATGAAGCACTTCAGGTGTTATTTTGTATGTTGTTTTCTTGCAAACTGGTCTTAAGATGAGCAATAGTAGTTGTCTTATCTAATTTTTCGGCTCATTAGCATTTTTCTTTGTCTCATTAGCGTCGTCTCATTTTTTATTTTAAAACTCTGAACACATTCTATATTGGGGACAGGTCAGGAGAGCAGGCCAATCCAGCACCCAGACCCTCTTCTTCCACAGCCATGCCTTTGTAATGTGTGCAGAATATGCTTTAGCATTGCCTTGCTAAAATTTTCATGGATGTCTTTGGAAATGGTGTCGATCCACAGTCTCAATGTACTTTTCTGTATTAATGCTACCACCATATAAATGCGACTTACCTTTGCCAAGGGCACTGGTATGACCCCATACCATGAAAGATCTTGGATCTTGGACTGACAACAGTCTGGATTGTCCCGTCTTTTTTTTTGGTCCTGAACACATGACATGACATTTTCTTCAAAAAGACCTGGAATACTGATTTGTCTGACCACAATACATGTCTCCATTGTGGTCCTTCCCAGATGACTGCAAGGCCAGTGAAGCTGTTGATGCTTCTGGACACAGTAACTATAAAGCTTGATTTGCATATTTCAGTTTCAACTGGTATTTGTGGATGTAACTCTGTGTTGTAGTGCTTGCCAAAGACTTGTCAAAGTAATCCTGAGCCCATGTGGTTAAATCAGCTGTAGACAAATGATGGCTCTTGATGCAGTGCCATCTGAGGGATTGGAGACCACAGGTGTTCAGACTTGTGCCCTTGCCCTTTACAAAAATTCCTCCAGTCCTTGAATAGTTTAATGATATAATGCCATGTAAAGGGTAAATTCTGGCCATGAAGGGCTGCAGATTACACCAATACTAGTTTTGCAAAACAAAAAATATTCCCCACACCATTACGCCACCTCCACCAGCCTGGACAATTGACACAAGACACATTCGACAGAAAATGGGCACAAAAAGGGTAGTTTTAAAAAAAGTCTCATTTACTTTTCTCTTTTAGATATTATTGTGATAAATTACCTATGTACCTATGATTTATAAAATAGAGTACCTGTGTAAGCAAGGCTGTTGTAGTAATCTTTCTGAGTGTTTTCAAAGGAGATTTTGAATCATAAGAGGATGGAAATAGTTCTACTTTATTTATTTATTATTATTATTATTATTTTTTACCATATTACCAGTTGAGAACGTTACTTTCATTCCGTCCTGTATAGTACAGTTACTGGACCCCCCCCCAAAAAAATCAATATTACATTGCTTACATTAATTCCATCCTTCAAGCCCGCATAATGCTCACATCACTTTGCGGCAGCCCAAATTTTATCGCAAACCCCATATCTAAAACAAACAGCATCGCACATGCGCCTGATGCTTGATGTCAATGGCGTCGGGTTAATCATGGATTGTCCGCATTAGTTTGCATCAGTTTTCTTCTTAAGAAGTAATAAATAATAAGTAATGATTGTAACAGGTGACGTTTGCAGTTGTTAGCAGATAAAATGGATTAGTTTTAGGTAATATTTTATGTTGAAGGTGGATACATCGGAGGGATTTTGTGCTCGCATTTGTGCAGCGAGTGTCTTAGTCACTGTGTACGCAGCGCTTAAAGCAGATGGAGGTGTGTTTGTGAAAACATTACCGAGGACAGAAAGTTTTGTGGGCATCGTTATCCAACATTACCAACATTTTAAATTGATGTTATCTGCAAACTATGCCTTGTAGACCCTGATATATTGAGGGAGTACTTCTTTTTTAATAAAAACAACAGTGTTATAGAAATAAAATCTTAGTTTACGCTTCTGCTTGGTGCAAGTGGGTGGGACTTTTGGTGCCTAATTCCTGTAGAATGTGTCACAAGGCAGCTTGGGTGCATGGCTTCATGCTGTCATCAAGACATCAATCTGACACACATTCCAAATGGAGGGAAGGGAACCTGCGGCAGGTTCCGAGGCAAGATGGCAGCAACCACCAACAGTACAGCAATACTTGTGGTTTCCACTGTTACGGCTGCTCCATCTGATCAAATCGGGAAAAAACAGCAAAAACTGCAAAGCTATTCTTTTATTTCATTTATTTATTTTTGCTAATAAATGTTAGTAATATCAAATACAGATTTTATACTAATATTTCCAAACGATACCCCAATTTAATGAACAAGGAACATGTTTTTTAAGTCTTAATTACTGTACAGTACATACTTACAGTGTTTTTTTAATCTCTTATGCAGAATTTCAATTGATTAAGAAGTTTATTTTAGTGTATACCATGTAAATGTGAGCATGCTAGTGCGTGCTGGGTAACGTAGTCCTTTGTGGCTATATTTGTATTCCATGGGGTGAGTATTTTATGTGACCAAGAAGATAAAATGTTAAAATATTCAGTAGTAGGTGGTCAAGGCTTCAGATACCAGAAAATCTATAATGACTGTTTGGGGTCATGAAGTCACCAGTATATCGCAGGGCCAACACACGCAAGCTTTCACACTGACACTTAGGGGCAATTTGGAACAGTCATTAGCCTAATGTGCATGTTACTCAGCAAAGGCCCTTTTTGGAAACACATACTGACTTTAAGGGACAGCATAAGGTATAATTTACAAATCATGTAACATTAAGATAGCTTTCAATTAAATATTAAAGATGAAAAATCAAAATGAGAAATGAGGCGAAGTGGTTAGCGTGTCTGTCTCACAGTAAGAAGGTCCTGGGTTCGAATCCTGGCTTGGCAAGGGCGTTTCTGTAAGGAGCCTGCATGAGTTTGCATGTTCCTCCAGCACTTGCGTGGGTTTCCTCCGGGTACCCCGGTTTCCTCATACAGTCCAAAGGCTGGCACATTGGGTGAACTGACTGTTCCAAATTGCCCCTAGGTGTGAGTGTGAGTGTGAATGGTTGTGTGTGTGTGTCCCTGCAATGAGCAGTTCAGGGTGTACCCAGTGCAGTTCGCCCAGTGCCGGCTGAGATAGGCTCCGGTCTCCCTGTAACCCAGGAGGATTAAACGGTCCAACAAATGAGTGCGTGATGAGTGAAAATGAGAAATGAGGTGAGTAAGTAATGGGCTATTACTTACACTGTGGTCGCTGGTAAATTGCATACCTTTCTGTGATTATGAAGGGTAAAAATAGCCAGCTTCGAACTGGCCGCTTAAAAATGAATACATTTTTCTTTTGTTGTGAGTTGTGAGCTGTTCAATGTGTGATGACTACAGATTTTCAAACCACTAGATGGCTCTAAAACATAAGTCTGATGTGAGATCTGAGAGGAATATCATGATGTCTACTATAGGCCACTGTTAAAAAGCTGCACTAATAAAATACATAACAATTCGATATTAATACAGCTGTGCATGTCAGCACAAAAAGAGTCAGCAAAAGTCCATTCCGAAATATATAGATTGGAAACGAACAGTGCATCACAATATTACCCAGATATTGTTTTTCTAATTCTGCCATACATTCTGTAATCTATAACACATCAATCACCAAACATTATACCGTAAAACAACCTATACAGATGAATTTAATACTTTATTATGTGCCGTGTATTAATTTCAATTTATATATCAGTATTTACTGCTGGTTTTCTCCGTATTAGATTTTTCAAATTTTATTTTTTCAAATCTCTAAAATTGACTTTATCAAATTTAACAAATGACTCCTTAAAATGATTAATTTTAAATTTAGAATGTCATAATAAATACATAATAAATAGAATAACCAATTCAAAATCATTTTTCACCAAATGCACTCATATTGTTTTGACACGCCCCAAATATTTATTTTGATTTGCAAATGTTTATAATGTTTTGAATAAAGGAATTGAGCCAATCACCTTTATCCTCCTCCTCCTCCTCCTCCTCCTCCTCATCATCATCATTATTATTATCACTATTATTATTATTATCAGTAGTAGTAGTATTTAATATAATTCATTTATAAACCATTTGTAATGTAAAAGTAAAGAACGCGCCATCTTGTGGCCAAAATCTGCACAACATCAATACCTGTGATCAGCTCCGAGAAGCAGCATTTACTACACTCTCTTCCCTTAAACACACACACACACACACACACACACACACACACACACACACACACACACACACACACACACACACACAC
>JBCNYH010000021.1:7888236-7901899 GCA_039654325.1 Tandanus tandanus
GCTGAGATGGGCACCAGCCTCCCCGCGACCCTAATTAGGAATAAGCGGTTCAGAAAATGAATGAATGAATGAATATTAATAATAATAATAATAATAATAATAATAATAATAATAATAACTCACTCTCACTCATTTGGCCGAATCACTTAATCCTGTTCGGGTCAAGGGGAGGCTGAAGTCTATCTCAGCTGACCCTAGGCGAAGACAACGTACACCCTGAACAGCTTACCAGACCATCGCAGGGCCAACACACACACACAACCATTCACACTGACATCCACACCTAGGAGCACTTTGGCACAGCCAGTTAGTCTAATGTGCATGTGTTTGGACTGTAGGTGGAAACTGGAGTACCCGGAGAAAACCCACACAAGCATGGGGAGAACATGCAAACTGCACACAGAAGCACGAGTCCGAGACCCAAATCCAGGAATTTCTTGCTCTGTGCCGCCAATAATAATAATAATAATATTAATAATAATGATAATAATAATAATAATAATAATAATAATAATAACAATTAAAAAAAATATATATAATAATAATAATAGGGGCAGTGGTGGCTCTGTGGTTAAGGTGCTGGATTACTGGTCCCAAGGTTGGGGGTTTAAGCCCCACTATCAACGGGATGTCACTGCTGTCCCCCCAGTGCTGCTAACTAGGTTATCAAAGGTGGGCCATGTCTCTCACTGTCTATAGTGAGAGGCATGTAAAAGAACTCTTTTCATAAAGAGTAGGCAATGAGTTGCCATCAGCGTGTTTCTGCCCTGCGATGGCCTGGCGAGCTGTCCAGGGTGTACTCCGCCCTCGCCCAGAGTCGGCTGAGGTGGGTGCCAGCCTCCCCGTGACCCTAATGAGGATTAAGCAGTTCAGAAAATGAATGAATAATAATAATCTTATACATTTTATAGTCACAAAAGTATAAGTTTGCACTTTAAACTACTTTTGTGAAATGTAGTCTGTGCAACAGAAAAAACACACAAAAAAGTGAGTTATTTCCCCAACCAATAAAAACAGCAGAAATATTAGTCAGAACAATATTTACTGATGTCTAATGAACAGTGTAGTGTATATCGTCTCAGTTTAATAAAGGCTGTAGCTAATTGAAATAGCCTTAGAGTAGCATCATATTTGAATATTATGTTAATGTTATCACCCATTTTGTTTTCAATGACATTTTGTTTTTAATGAAATTAGTAACTGCAAAAATGATCATGAATAATCAGCAGGCAGTGTAAATATCATGATTTCCATCATAGGTTATTGCTGCATATGAAGTTGCCATGTGGTCCCCTCAAAAGGTGATGTGTTGAATCTTAAGCAGCCCACGGAATGAACGGAACAAAAAAAATCTTTACATCAGTTTAACATGACATTTCTCATCTCCCTCTCGCTCATTTCTCAAACCGCTTACTCCTATAGGTGTCAAGGGGAGGCTGGAACCTATCTCAGCCAACACTGGATAAAGGTTTTTGGACTGCGGGAGGAAACCGGAGTACTCGAAGGAAACCCACACAAGCATGGGAAGAGCATGCAAACTCCACACAGAAACGCCATCGCCGAGCCTGCGACTCGAACCCAGGAGTTCTTGCGGTGACTCGGATATGTGAACCACTATGCCCCACGCCACCCACTACGACATTTCATCGTTGTTATTTTTTTTATTTGAGTGATGCCTATACACTTAAGCACATCCTCCCCTTCTTTTCGCATGCCTTTTTTCACTTCCCCCTTCTTTCCTCAGCTCTAAGTACTTTATTACTGGTTGAATGGTATGATAAGCATACAGCTGGGCATAAAGATTTGTGATATATGACAGTATCTGCCTACAACTCATTTCTAAATTGTGCAGCAAATGAAGTGAAACATGGCAGAAGTATAGTGCAAGAGTAGAGGGAAATGATTTGTTTAGGGAAACTCCTAAGACATTACATTTAAATGGAATTCTGAGCTCTCAACTTTCAGTAGTTTTGCAAAACAGTACAAAATAATTGCGTTATACGCTACGATGGCGTAGTGGTTAGCACGTCCGCCTCACAAAAAGAAGGTCTTTGGTTTGAGTCCCGGGCTCAGAGAGGGTGTTTCTGTGTGGAGTTTGCATATTTTCCCATGTTTGCATGGGTTTCCTCTGGGTACTTCTTTTTCCTTCCGCACTCCAAAGACATGTACATTAGGTTAATTGACTGTTCAAATTGCCACTAGCTGGATGTGGATGCGAGTGTAAATGCTTGTATGTGTTGCCCTGCGATGATCTGGCAGGCTGCCCAAGGTGTATCCCGCCTTCGCCTAGATTCGGCTGAGATAGGCTTCAGCCTCCCCATGAGTAGTAGGATTAAGTGGTTCATAAATGAGTGAGTGAGTAAGAATTGGTTTATAACTTAATTCAAACATAACAGTACTGAAAGGTCATATACTTATTATATACATATTACATACGCTACAAAGATTTCACATTTTAGATAAAGAAAAGAGAGAGAGAAAGAGAGAGAGAGAGAGAGGAATCCAAATGGAATGAAAGATGAACAAATAACAGACACATTAAACAGATAAATAGCAGAGGCAACATTGCGTATGTACAGTAAGTAACGGTGTTGAAATGAAAGTAAAGGAAAGCCTTCCAAATTCTCATGTTACATTGAAAATATGTATGTTTTCATCATCAGGTGGTTTTCACCTACATTTTTGAAATTGCATTTTGCTAAAATCCATTCAATAGTTTGCATTAGACTGTTTGAAAAGCCCACCATTTATAGTCTGAAATCACAAGAATAGGATGTAGAAATGTCAGTTCCTATAAAACAATATAAAGCAATAATAACAGTGTACAGGTATTAAACTAACTAGTGAACTTCTGAATAAAATAAAACTAGGCACATCTGCACATAATACTACATTACATTTACATACATCAGACAAGTGTCTGTATGTTTACATGAACGCATGGTATATACCTCAGTGCATTCTAATGCAAAACACTTCAGTGTTTACTGTTGCTTCTATGTTTGGAACGTCCCACTTTTCACAGTACAATGGTGCCCAACTGTGTGGGGATTGATTACTGTTTTTATTTTTTCCATGAAAAAGGGTTAATGAAGCATAGCATTTTGATTGGAAGGGACATAAACTATGCATGCAAGCTCTTATTAAGTTTGGGTTTAGTTTCCCTCTAATGATGACAAATGTCAAAACATTTTGAAAAAAGGTGATGAATTGATCAACATAATAATAAATTATCAAAGGAATAAACATTCTTATTAATTGAGCTTATAAGTACATTTAATTTATTTTAAAATACAATTTAAATGACATTAAAAAAAAAAAACATTTGACTTTATTTTATTTTATGTAAGTATCCAAGCATCGGTAATAACAAGTGGTCCTGTATTGTGTTAACAGGCTCTGTGTTCTTTTTAACCTGGTGCCAAATGATTTTCATTTACATGTCATTCGCCGTTCCTACTTTCATCTAAAATAACACTCCTTGCGTAATATTCTGATGAGCAGCATCCTAATGATGAAACGAAGCTGCGGTGCATCTGGATGTGTTGCCCTCCCCCCCGTCACCTCCCCCCACCTCCCTCCTCCTCTTCAGTAAAGCTCAAAGCACGATGTCCAGTCGTTATATGGATGTTGGTGCTTTTGATTTTTAATTGTCATTGTAATCCTCCCCACTCAAGGACTGCAAATGCACCGTTTGAAATCCAGGCCGAAAAAAACAAGGGGTGGGGGGGCTGGGTTGTGGTGGAGGGTGGGGATCGTGGGAGGAAGGAGGTGGGCTTTTTCAGTTTGGTGCACTTCACAGTGATGTATACATTAGAAAGGATTTGGGTAACTGAAATGTAAATCACAGTTCTTGAAAATAAATTAGCTTAAAAGATAACAGGACGGCACTCCATGGATAACAAATCAGCCTGAGGACGGTACATTTTGCCGTCCTTGGGCCCTACTTCCATGGGCAGCAGTAAATGGTCAGGTGGGCCATCTACACCATTATAATTGAGGAGCGATTTTTACCAAGTTTCTTTTCTTTTTTTTCCCTTCTTTTTTTTTTTTAAATAAGGCAGGGTAACACTTTATTGATGCCAAGGAGCAAGAATTAATTCCAGTGTTCCAGCAGCATACAAAAAACAGACAAGGCACAAATACGGATTAGAAATAAAGTAAACTGAAAATCAAAAGATAAATTAAGATAATAATAATAATAATACGCCCTGCGATGGCCTGGCGAGCTGACCAGGGTGTACTCTGCCCTTGCCCAGAGTCGGCTGAGGTGGGTGCCAGCCTCCCCGTGCCTGTAATTAGGATTAAAAGGTTCAGAAAAAGAATGAATGGATAATAATAATAAAAACATTGAAAAATAAAATAGTTTTACTCACTCACTCACATACAGAACCACTGAATCCTATTAGGGACGCAGGGAGGCTGGAGCCTATCTCAGCCGACACTGGGCAAAGTTGGGGTAAACACTGAACACTCACATTCACACCTAGGGGCAACTGGGAACAGCTAATCAGCCGAATGTGCATGTTTTTGGACTGTCGGTGGAAACCAGAGTACCTGGAGGAAACCCACACAAGCATAGGAAGGACATGCAAACTTCACACAGAAATGACCTCGCTGTGACTAGGACTCGAACACAGGGCCTTCTTGCTGTGAGGCGGATGTTCCCGCCCAAAACATATTGATTGCTTCATTGATTTTTTTTTTTACCAAGTTTCACTCAGCTGTTGTATCTCAAAACTGCACATGTAGCTGATTTATTTTCTGCAGCCCCTTCACCTCTGACTCTTAGGAACTTCTTGTCCACAGTATTTGACAGATCAATCTAAATTTCTTAAGATGAGTCGGTGATCACCCAACGATGTTCCCATTGACTTTTGGTAAGAATCCATGCACTGAGGATGTCACAAAAATGATTATAATTTCAATAAAATCTCTATCTCTTATAATGGGTGAAAAAAATGGCGCTTACAAAATTACCCCTAGGTGTGAGTGTGAGTGTGAATGGTTGTGCGTGTGTCCACCCTGTGATGGTCTGGCGAGCTGTTCAGGGTGTAGTTGTTCAGCGAACGAGTGAGTCAGAATATGGAGCACATGCTACGAGTATTAGTGACTTATTCAGCTTTTCAATCTTAAAAAAATATATATTTCTATTCATGCAAAACAAATAAAAATAAAACAATATAAAAATAAGGGAATGAAAAAACTAGACTCTGGGGATCTAGGTCAGATATCATGGCTGAAGTTCTTATTTATGCCAGAGGAGGGACATTTAAGCATTCAGCTATCTGAGTATCTCTGTTTTCTCAGTTGAGTCTCAGGTCAGTGAGCAAGATGTAGATGGACAGGCCTATGATCCAGTCTTTCCCTCTCTTTCTTTCATCTCTTTCTTTCTCTGTTTTTCTCTTTCAGAAATTCCCAACGGTGCTGTTACTCACCTCAATCAGCCCCTTGTTTGGCCCACTTTGCCTCAATTAAAGCAAGTTGAAGTTACAAATTTGCAGCAAATTCAACTCCTCAAGCTCCTGAACTGTGGAGTCATGGGCCACGGAAGGGGCGCAAGGGATTCAGAAAGAGTGGATCTGAACTTGCCTTGGCCCTGAGAGCTCTGATGCCAGTGATACTCGGGTCCAGGGAAAGAGGCCACCTCGCTAAACCTCTCCCTCCATTACAAACAATCGAGACCATTGTTAGACCCTGAAGTGATGGGCCTGAAAATGGAATCCTTTAGGATGAAACAAAGAAGGCAGATCGGTTTAGTGCAACCAGAGCTTGAGCCAGGTGCCCCTCTTCGACTCCTTAATTGACCTCATTTGTTACTCATACCTCCCCATCATGGTCACTATCGCTCGTGAACCTGGACCAGGCCAGTGGCCACTCCAAAGTGCACGAGTCACCCAGGTGAGCTGCCTCCTCTACTCTTACAGTCTTCATTTCAGCCACTGAAACAGGAAGCCCCCAAATATCCCAATTACACTGGCACTTCATGTTCTTTATTGGCTGGATTTTGCTTACTTTCCCCCTGACAAGCACAAAGAGAAGGATTGTGTCACACTGGTGACTCAAACAGTCATGTCTGTTCTTACAGGAAACTGCAGGGATCGCATGTGTGGGTAATTACCGCAAGCTTTTAATGGCCCCCAGTTGAGTCCGGTAATGGACCCAGAGATATGTAAAGTGTCATTTATATGGCTGCCTCTTTATGCTGTCCCTTATAGTCTTTCGTGTAAGATCCAGATCGCTGACAGTACTTTAAAGATATATTTGTAGTCATGTCAATGTATTCTGTACTTGTAGAAAGCGTATCACATTAGCTACCTTGTTGTATGCAGTCTTTTAGTATACAAGAAAATGGTCTAAGCACAGGTGCGAACAGATTACCTCATTCATCCATTCATTTGCCGAACCGCTTACTTCTACTTGGCTTGCAGGGAGGCTGAAGCCTATTCAAGCCGACTCTGGTTGAAGGTGGGGTATACCCTAAACAGCTCACCAGTCCATTGCAGGGCCAACACACAAACATTCACACTTACACCTATGGGCAATTTGTAACTGCCAATTAGCCTAATGTGCATGTCTATGGGGGGAACATGGTGGCATAGTGTTTATCATGTCCGCATCACAGCAAGAAGGTCCTGTGTTCGAGTCCCGGGCTCGGGTGTTTCTGTGTGGAGTTTGCATGCTCTCCCCGTGCTTGCGTAGGTTTCCTTCAGGTTCTCTGGTTTCCTCCCACAGTCCAAAGATCTGAAATGATATAACAAGCTATTCAGGGTGTTCCTTGCCTTCACCCAGTGTCGGCTGAGATAAACTCCAGCCTCCCTGCAACTTTAGTAGGACTAAGCGGTTTAGCAAATGAGTGAGTGCATGTCTATGGACTGTGGGAGGAAACCAAAGAACCCCAGAGGAAACCCAGTCAGGCAAGGGGCGAACATGTAAATTCCACACAGAAGCACCCTCGCCGTGCCCAGGAGTCTGAGGCAGATGTGCGAACCACTACGACACCATGCCGCCCTTACATCATACAATAAATCATAATTAGTTTTAATTTATTATGTATCAGTGCAGGTAATCGAATACTAAACATATCAGCTCCAATATGCATTGTGATCTCTCCACTATTGCCTTGTTCATAAATAAAAAGTTTATAAAAATCTTGATTGTTGTGTACTGTAGCATGAGCAAACCATTCTAGCATATAATACATAAATACATACAATTAGAGTCTGCATGCTGTTTTGTACCACAAACTCCCAATTCAGTGTAATTGTTAAGTATTAAAATTATAGCTCCTGTTGGTTTAATCTACACTCAGTGTTTTTTTTTTTTTGGCCATTTTTCCCAGCATTGTTCAACTTCCTCTAAAATTCTGAATTTGATGCCAGGGTTAAGCTGCAGTCCGTGTTGCCCAAAGCTCTACATACACATGGGCGGGTATTCAGAGAAAAACAAAGTGGTCAGCAAAACTAAAGACTAAAAATAGTTCTAATTTACTTTAAATCACAGATTCACTTCATCCGTGTCTGTCATCTGCCAAGTGCCACCTATATTTCCCAACGGCACCAGCCTTGGCATGGACGTGTGCAGGCATCAGTGTAGTGTGTTCTTTGGCCTGGTCTTTGTCAGCGGGAATGAGAATGAAATTAGACTAATAAGAAGCTTGTTTCCAGTCACTGATTAAAAGGCCTTGCAGGTCCTGGGGCATCACCAGCATCTATCTTCAAATATCCCAAATGGGAGCTCGAGAGCGTCAGATTGTGCCTGTAATGTCATTTCGGACATCAGCCCGTCTGTTTCCTCGGGTTATCTTTCCTCTGCCTTGCTTGTTTTTCCTGTGTTTCCTGTGTCCCCTTCCTTTGGGCGGTTAATTAGGGAAAGCGTCCAAAATTAATCACCAAATTCACTAGGGCGAAGGGCGATCTGTCTGAAGGCGTGGAAAGGAAGCGTACTCGCATATGCACTTTGAAGCCCTCGGCTATTGAGCGAAAGCAAAACAAGCAAGCAGACAACCATCTGACACAAAAATGCATATAAGTATAAAATGTTGCACTCATTTTCCATGTCAGCTTGTCACATTGAATTATAAAGGTTGATTTGTTTGTTTGGGTAAAGAAGATCATGGGAGTTCGGTCATCTGAAGAGCATCATATGGTGAACATCCCCAGAGAGTTTGAGATTGACTTGAGCACAACGGAAAGCCTGGAGACGCTAACCAGACACTGTGAAGTTTCAGGGAAAAAAGAGAGAGAGAGAGAGAGAGAGAGAGAAATGCTATAAAAATCTGAGGAAGTTTCACACACTGGGCCTTGTGTTAACACTACACACTTTTCCAGACTCATCCTGTCATCTGATTCTCTTTTTCACCTTTTCCCCTGGAGGACATCCTGCGGAATAAAGCACTGTGCACTTTTTGTTCACTTACGTAAGTCTCTCTTGTCTGGATAACTGTACCTATCTTTCTGTATCTCACTTATTTAATTCAGTCACTAATTAAAGCAGAGCCTGAAGGGTATTTGCGACCTTTCCATATGGAAATCTAGGCAGTGTTTTTATTTATTTATTTTTTTTGCTTTCTTTTCTTTTTTCGAGTTGAAAGCTGTGAAGCATTCTGGAGCTAACCACTCTGCACATGTTTGGCACATTTGCTTCTAATATGAGTGTGTGAGATCTTGGGATAGGATGGCAGAAGACTTTTTGACAGGTGTGACAAACGTCGACCATCATTCATCCCTGCCACAGTCTCCTAATGTGAATTTGTGTGTGCTTGACTCTAGCATACTTAAAGGAACCTAAAACTGGTAATCATAAACAAATTCAAGCAAATAAGGATGATGCACCTGCATTTAATTCAATTTTATATGAATAAAAAAAAATAATAAAATAAGTTGTACAAATTGAGTTGTACAATAAAAGTTACTATAATGCTAAGCATGTTGACAGTTATCTCTCATCTCATTCTCACTTATTTGCCGAACCGCTTAATCCTATCAGAGTCATGGTGAGGCTGGTGCCCATATCAGCCGACACTGGGCGAAGGCGCGGTACACCCTGAACAGATTGCCAGACCATCACAGGGCCAACACTCACAACCACTCACACTCACACTCATACCTAGGAGCGATTTGGAACAGCCAATTAGCCTAAAGTGCATGTCTTTGGACTGTGGGAGGAAACTGAAGTACCCAGAGGAAACCCACATAAACACGGGGAGAACATGCAAACACCACACACACACAAACAAAACAAAACAAAACAAAACAAAAACAAAACATAACAAACAAAAAAAACCCCACTGAAAGCCCAGGACTCGAACCCAGTACCTTCTTGTTGTGAGGTGGATGTGCTAAGCTAACAATCCATGGCGAATATTGTGTTGTACAATGATATGTAATTATTACAATACATTTATATTTCTATCTGTAACTCTACTTCTGAGACTGAAACAAGAAAACTGCTTAAACATGGTATAACAGATACATGTATATAGTCAACCCATAAATAATCGGTACAGAATTTCTGCTAAAGGTACTGATGTTTAAGATTAGGGATATGGTTAATGCTTGTCAATTTGTATACAGGGTATGGTGGCATAGTGGTGAGCACACAGAATCAACCGGGACGGGCACAGTGCTGTTCACCCAGAATCAACTGGGACGGGCTTCTCTGTGACCCTAAACAGGACAAGATGATACAGATAGGTACAGATTATTTTCTTGCAGCTTAAAGCCCCCTTACTGAGATAGCATCCTTGGTCTGTGGCCTTGGCTGCCTGTAGTCCGCCATCCTTGATCCAACTGGATTATCTGGCTGTCAGAAAAGAATTTCAGCCATTTCAAAAAAGGTCACTGTGTTTATAAGCTTGTTGCTCAAAGAAGAAGAAGATGCTGCAGCCAGTGGACCTGTGCCCTTCCTGATTACCCAGAAGGAGCTCACTGAGGGAACAAGGATAGATCTCGGTGTGTCAAAGGCACATGTTCAATGCACTGACCAGCCAACTTCCTCTCACACTCCTACTAATTAAATCACACTCTGACCCAACTGTAGTTGGGTCAAATGCTCTGGGTCCCTGCAATTTTGCACCAATATGGAAGAAAAATTGCTGGCCTGTACCCAAGGGAGTATACACTGGATTAGATGGATTTAGGCTGTGTGCAGATTCAAAATAAAGCGCTAGAAAGGTGTTAGCACAAATGAAGGGTGGGGCCTTGAACTGATTGATGTTTGGTGTTTTAGCAGCAGACTTAGTGCCATGTGAGTCCCAACACGCATGTATGAGATATGCATTGCCTTATTATCATATGCATTTTCGAGTACAGTTCATTATCCTGACTATATAAGAGTGAATGACGGTAGTTAAGCATTGTATTTTTTTTCAAAATGCAATAAAAAATGTGATTTTGAATTTGATGTCTGAATTCACTGTAATTCACCTGCTACCAATTAATTTAGGACTGTTACTTGAATATTTTGTAAACTTTTCGATTATTTTACACAATTATTTTACAAATTTTGGCGCAAAGGGGTGAGCCACAACCTTTTCTTGCTTGCAAAGTCTGAGCATCCATCAAATGCTCAGACTTTGCAAGCAAGTAAAGGTTGTGGCTCACCCCTTTGCACCAAAATTTGTAAAATAATTGTTAGTCAGTTCAAAAGAAACATTTCTAAGGGCAAGATTGCAAAAAATTTGCAGACAATTTCAAAAGCTTCAGTGCATAAGCTTGTGAAAGGATTCATGAAATTCAAGCATACCTTAGTGTGTAAAGGGCAGAGTCGAAAGCCATTGTTGGATTTGCGTTACCTTTGAGCCCTCAGGCAGCACTGCCTGAAAAAGCATCTTGCTACTGTGACAAATATAGTCACATGAGATTGGGAGTACTTCAATTTGGAAAACTGTCATTTAACACAATCTACCGCTGCATTACAAGCTGGAATACAAACTGAACTGTATTACACAGGGAGGAGGTTATATATCAATTCTATCCAGAAACACAGCTGAGTTCTCTGAGCTCAAGATCATCTCAAATAGATTGATAGGTAGTGGAACAATGTGCTGTAGTCAGATGAGTCAACATTTCAACTTGGTTTCTGGAAAAACATACAATAAGTTCAGTGTGACAAAAATGTAAATTACGATTCAGATAATCACAGTGAAAGGTGCAAAAGCCAGCATCTATAATGATATGGAAGTGCATCAGTGCCCAAGGCATGGGTGTGTTTTATGTGTAAATGTACCTTTAACCTGGAGGCATATATTGGAATTTTTGAAAGACATATTGTATATTATGTCAAGGTAATGTCACTTCCTAGAAAGTCCATGCTTATTTCAGCAGGATAATTTCAGGCCTCATTCTGCATGTGGCTTTTGAAGGCGCATTATGGTGCATAATTAAGTTGAGAAATTCAGTTCTCATATCAAGCAAGAATTGACAAAATTTCTAATTGCAAAATGGCAACAATTGGTATCCTCAGTTCCCAAATCATTAAAAAATGTAATTAAAAGAGAAGGTTATGTAACACAGTGGTAAACATGACTGTCCCAACCTTTGTTGAGTGTGTTGTAGGCATCAAATTCTAACTTTGTTCATATTTACAAAACAGCATTAAGATGATCAGTAAAACACTGAAAGATTTTTTTGTACTTCTGTCAGTTTGAGAGTATTAAAAATCAAGTAGTTTTGTATTATTGCATTTTAGAAAAAAAATATCCCTATGTTTCCAGTGAATATTATTAGCGCATACTGTATACTTTTCAGTGAGGGTCATTATCCATTGCTGGACACCACTAATAGACAAAACATTATTAATTGCTCATTTCTATCATACACCATTTCACAGTGATGTATGGCAGTGGTTGTCTACTAGTGAATCCTCTGCTGAAATATGGGATCAGTTAAAATCTTCTGTAGGAAACTTGGAATTGGTTGAGTTGCTGCAGGATCATATGGGATTATGGAAGAATGAGTAAAGCTTCATGCAGAACACACAAAATGAGCAAGGATTTCTGAGGAGTGTTTTATTATAGTTGCTGGAAAGGCGAGGGGGAGAGGAGACGGCAAGGTAAACCAGGGGAGGTGAGCATGGCTCACGCAAGGATCAAACCCAAGTCTCATTGGCAACAGTGTGATGTACAACTGCTGAGCCAGTGGGTAGTAATGTGGTAGACTGGGAATGCAGAAAAATGCGAGCTTGACTGGAAGAAATGGCAGGCTGGGAGACAGACCGGAATTCCGGCGGCATGTCGTGTTCGTGTATAGACGGTGAAAACAACAACTTCTTTGCCAAACCGGTTAATCCTACTAGGGTTACGGGGAGGCTGGAGCCTATCTTAGCGGACACTAGGCGAAGGCCGGGTACATCCTGACCAGCTCACAACACCATCCCAGGGCAAACACACAAAACCATTCACACTCACACCTAGGGGCAATTTTAGAACAGCCAATTAGCCTAATGTGTATGTCTTTGGAGTGTGGGAGGACACCGGAGTACCCAGAGAAAACCCATGCAACACCACAGAGAAACGCCCTCAGCAAGCCTGGGACTTCAACCCAGGGACTTCCTGCTGTGAGGCGGACATGGTTACCACTATACCACCATGCCACCCAAAAAACAACCAGGAAATGCAAAAGAAGAAAAAAAAACTTACATAGATAATGAATTCTAAGTGGCAGAGAGCATGATGATGAGTTGGTGAAAGGCTTGGGGATTTATGCTACTGGTAGATGAGGTTCAGGTGCGAAAGCGAAAGGAACGCCATGCCACCACACACACGCACGAACAGGACAGAAAGAGACACAGGAAAAAAGGAGGGCACAGATGGGACTGGTACAATGAAACATGGTATCCCATCGTAGTGCCTCTGAGGCTGGTCTCTGTGAAAAGCATTGTTGGGGCACTGTTTTACATAATCTCCCAAGTCCCAAAAGAGAACCTAACTAATCAGGGCACATTTATTTATGTCACAAACACTTTATAACTTGGGAATTTAAGCAATCCAATCCAATATACTACCCTTAAATAAGTGGTGAGCTGTAATAAGATCCTAAATATATGAATAATAAATGACAGCCATAACTGGGATTAATGGTAGGAAGCACTATAATTTTTCCGAGGGGTGCCCACAGGCCTCCAAGGAGTTGTATATTTTTTAGTACTTTATATATTATACACATATACTGTATGTGGAAACCTAGAATAGTTCGGCATAAATGATGGTCCAGTAATAATTAAGTTCAGTACATTCTGGGCCTGCAAGCAAAAGTCCACTGTTCTCCATAAGTTTCCTGAGGAACAGGTTAGACAACAGTGGCTTAAAGAAAAAAAAAACCCACTGGATTAGCACTGATGGGAGGAAAGATCACAATTTCAGCATGTATTTACATTGATCTGCTGATAATGGTGGACCCAAATGATGCGTCCGCAGGTTGGCCTGGACCAAATGCGGTTTGGGCACACTTGGCTGAGATCCATAATATGGGTTTGGTCCAAACCTGTAGAACGACAACAGTACAAAGAGCCATTTTGTATTTTTAAATTTTTTTTTATTTTTTTTATTTATTTACTTTTTTTAATAATTATTTTTTGGGGGGGGATTTTCCCCCATTTTTCTCCCTAATTTAGTCATTTCCAATTCCCACCCATCAACTTTTAGCCTTCCCTATCACACGAC
>JBCNYH010000021.1:7989055-8000345 GCA_039654325.1 Tandanus tandanus
ATATATATGTGTGTATGTATATATGTATGAAACTTCTTTCAGGGTGGCAAGGTTGCATAGTGGTTAGCAGGTCAGCCTCACAGCAAGAAGTCTCAATTTGGATATTCTCCTTGTGCTTGCATGGGTTTTCTCCAGGTACCCTGGTTTGTAGTCCTGCAATGGTCTGGTGAGCTGTTTAGGGTGTAATCTGCCTTCACCCAGAGTCGACTAATTGTAGCTTAGCCTCCCCGCGACCCTCGTAGGATTAAGTGGTTCAGCAAATGAGTAAGATTAACTAAACTGGGTCTAAAAAAAAAACCCATGTCCCCGACTATGGAACCTTCTAACTATAGAAAATTCGTGTACAAACATACATTTAGTACAGTATATACTACTGAACCAGGGTTGCATGGTGGTGTAGTGGCCTCACAGCAGGAGGGTCCTGGGTTTGAGCCCTGGGCACAGGCGTATCTGTGTGGAGTTTGCGTGTTCTCCCCATGCTTGCATGGGTTTCCTCTGTGTACAGTGGTTTCCTCCCCCAGTCCAAAGACATGCACATTAGGCTAAGTGGCTGTTCCAAATTGCCCCTAGAGGTGAGTGTGTGTGAATCATTGTCCTGTGATGGTCTAGTAAGCTGTTCAGGCTGTACCCCACCTTCAGCCACTATCGGCTGAGATAGGCTCCAGCCTCCCTGCCACCCTAATAGTAGGATTAAGTGGTTCAGCAAATGACTGAGTGAGAGAGAACTTCTTTCAGGCTTATGTGTATGGTACAAGTTAATACTGATGGATAAAACCTGTCACGTTTCAACAGCTTTTTAATTTCTTTTCGTTTACTTTCAGCTTACTGTTTGGATATAAAAGAGCATAAGAGATAGAGACAGGATTAAAAAAGAGAGAAAAAGAATGAGAGGCATAGAGCACATGCAGACTCGATGCAGCTTAACACGGCCGTGCTGCTGGATCTGGCGCCCTCAGCCCTGGGTGTCAACAGGTGAGAGTGGGCGATAAGAGCTTTTGATGTTGCCAGCCAGATTTTTATACCACCCAACTTTATTTCTTCTTTTAGACCTCTTGGCAGACTTCAAAGTCCCCCCTCCTTCCTGCATCTCGCTTTAATCCAGGGGCACCCTGGCTCTTCAGTTCAAAGTCCTTTCCCCTCCTCAGAATCCCCCTTACTTCTGAAAAAAAAGACAAAGAAAAAAATGCAACCCAAACTTTCTTTCCTCTTCTTCTACAGAGTAGCAATTACAGCCCCTCTTGTGCGCTGACCAGCTCTGTTATTAATTAATCCTACAAAGCAGCCTCGTTTCCTGCCTCTCCCTGATTGACAAGAGACACAGGAACAGAGGAGGCTTTTTTCAAAGGCCACTCAGTGCAGCCGCGGAAAAGAGAGGGTGATTTGAAAAAAAGAGAAGGAGAGAGAGAGAGATGAGAAAAAAGAAAGCTTGGCTCTCCTGAATTTGAGGGAGGGAGGAGGCCACATTTGATACCATGCTACTTGGAACTGATTGAATGCTTTGTTGCCAAGAGCCCTTTACTAATCTTTACCTGCCAAAAAAGAGTCTTAAGCTGTGGAAAAACGCGGCCGAGAAGGGCTGTCACGGGTGGCCTTTAGGCATAGATCTCACAAATTCTCCTGAACCTCACGAAAGGACTAGGTTCTGAAAGAGGCGGATGGCTGAGAAAGCACGGAGGTGAGAAGGAAAGGGAACGAGAGAACAATGGCGAGGAGGAGGGGCTGTGGCGGAAAAAAAAGAAGGTGGGCGCAATGAAGAGATGTGCACCAAAGAGATTAAAGGCTTTCACGCTGTGATAGGAGGATGACGAGCAAGCACCAAGAGCTTTATTCACACAAGGAGAGCCATCTGTGAGGGAATACCTAAATGAAATGGTGTATGATCTAATTCATATCATTAGGCAGTGGAGGCTGTTACTAGTGGACAAGTCATTCAAAAAAAAAAAAAAAAAGTAGTCCACAGACATCTTTCTCATAATTAGCGTCAAAAAAGTTTCAAGGCAATGCTAGTTTTCGGGCTAATTTATTTGTGTAGCACGGAATGCATCAAACTAGGTCTGAATTAACTGCTATAACTTCAATGCTTTTTAAAGCTGTACTCTTAATGATGAATGAACTGGTGCAGAATAATGTGCAGGGAGGCAGGGTGGTGTAGTGGTTAACACATTCGCCTCACAGCAAGAAGGTCCTGGGATCAACTCCCGAGTTCGTCGAGGGTGTTTATGTGTGGAGTTCTCCTCGTGCTTGCGTGGGTTTCCTCCAGGTACTCCGGTTTCCTCCTACAGTCCATAGACATGCACATTAGACTAATTGGCTGTTTCAAATTGCCCCTAGGAGAGAGTGTGAATGTGAATGGTTGTGTGTGATGGTGTAGCAAGCTGTTCAGAGTGTACCCCCTTTGCCCAGAGTCAGCTGAGATAGGCTTCAGCTTCCCTGCGACCTTATTAGGATTAAGTGGTTTGACAAAGGAGTGAGAGTGAGTGAGAGTGTTTAGAGTGACTCAGATAAACATGCTTTGAGATACTGCCATATTTGTTCGAGAACACCTTCACGTAGCAATTTTAACACATTAGTACTTGATTATAGTCCTTTTTTTTTTTTTAAACAAAACTCTTTTCAGTATACTGTGCAGCCTATGCATACTTTCGAGACTTGGTATTCAGGAAATGAATAGAACGTTAAAACCTTTGTTATAACGCAGTTCACTCTGAATGTTTTGGTCCAATATGACATTGCTATGTGCTATCCAAGCATGTGACCTCTAGCTGCGAAGGGCCTATTAGTAGAGCATGGAAGCTTATTGGTAAAAGATGGATGAGATGCCTCAGAAGTTTTTCCGCCAGGTTCTAAATACCTTAGTAGCATCTAAAAATGAGTCTGGACAAGCCAGTTTTTGCTAGCATGAATCAGTAAAAGAGCTGAGTGGAATTAGTTAGCGACATGCAATGCATAGCTTCAAAATAACTCTTTCATACAGCACTGATCATAACAAAATTCGGAATCGCAAATACGAGTTTTATTTATCACAGTTAAAGTGATGAAGGAAGGAATTCCTTTAGGGTGGGGCAAAAGTTGGATTAAAAAGCAGCCTTGTACCCAACACACCACTACATACAAAATTATAAGTGCATGTGAACAATTCATGACAGCTAAAAATATTGTAAACCATCTACTCCCAGTGTAGTCTTAAGCTACGCTCATATGCTATTGATCATGATCTCGATTTGGCTCAGTCATATTCTGATGGGACATCGGAGGAAGTCGGAGAACATCGGTAGACATCTACACTGGAGGACATTGTAGAATTTCAGGGAAAACTTTGGGAAGAGTGCCATATTTTGAGAGAGTCGAAAAATTTGGTGTTTTTTTCTGTGTTTGAAGTACATCAAGAAAACACTGGAAAAAAAATCGGACAACATCGGTAGTGATTGGTGTAACATTGGAAAAAAATTCACAATTGACATTGGACGAAACATCGGAGTAACATTGGGTAACAGTTGGAGAACATCGGTACATATCAGAACAAAATTGACTGAAACATAGGACTATCATCGGAATAACATTGTAATCACATCGGGTAAGAATCCGAGAATATCGGTAGAAATTGGATCAAAATTGACTGAAAGACTGGAATAACATTGGAGCAAATCGGGATCATGATCGGTATCTTGTGAGCCTAGCTTTAGACTAATAGCTTTAGACTTTATGATTGGATTAAGGCTAAAAATGTAAGTTTAATCTGCTTTCTTTGCCATATACATCATTTCTCCCCCACCCTTCTGATTAGTTAACGTCCCCAAAGCAGCAACTAGTGGATGCCACCGCGATTAAACAGAGATTATAATGGTGGAATTCTTCCTTCTTTCACAATACAGGACAATATTGTTGGTTCATGGTGCAGACTGTAAGTCAGCATTTTCTCACTATATAACACCAGCCACTGATATTCTGTATGGAAAAGGAATTGAAGGTTAAAGGTGAGTGGGTTGGTTCGTGCCACCATCATCTTTTCCCAACTAATAAACCTCGAAAAGCGCTGACAGGTGTGAAAGCCTCTGGGCCATGCTCTCCAAAACCTTCAACACAGGAAGTGAGTGGCTACATATTCAGATAAAAGGATCATACATGGAGGGGGCCACTCACAGGTCCTGTGAACTGACCCTGAGAGGTCTGGCTGCCAAAAAATGGAATGTCCAGATGGGCCAGAGGGCTATGCGTTTTTTCACGAAGCTAGCATGGTTAGCCCGTACACACGGCAGCCTGTGTTTTCCGATCATTCATCAAAAAAGTGTCACCAGTCAGGTTGGAGCAGTCATTTTCCCCCCTGTGTGCCAGGTCATGTTAAATGAAGGGTTATCCTTCAGTGCAAAAAAAAAAAAAAAAAAAGATTAATGGCAACATCTGATTAGACGTGATTTCCTTTTCCTGTCTGGTGTGTGGTCAGGAGCAGGAGTTAGCACCATTTCATTATTCACTTCCATTACCGACTTAAACTCTGTTTATTCTGCCAATAAAACAGAATCCTTTAACAAGCGCCACAAAGGAGGTGAATTGCACCAGTCACGGGGCTCTCAGGAAAATGATCTATTTATTTGAAGTGTGTGAATTTCCTTGCCAGAATGCTTAGGAGGCTGAATGAGTCCTGGCCGTCTGCAAACACAGAGCTTCCTCCTGGGTAATGTGCTCTCAGGGGACGGTCTTATGAGCCATTAACAAGCTTCCTTTAAAGGAAGTTTTAGACACTTTAAAAACATAATATTCCTCTCCTGTTTAGACAGCCTGATTATCTGCATGCTAATTCTCCTGCTCGCTGTAATTCATCAAGCTGTCATAACTGATGAGTGTCAGCGAAAGTCTTTAATTTTTGGCTCTCCAGCACCTTTTAGAAACACATGATTAAATTTCACTTCTTGGTCATGCTAGCATAATCATAGCACTACTTACTTACTGGCAATTTAAGGGTGTTATACTTTAGTAATGTCATTAGTGTAAGTATATTTTGATGATTCATTGAAGCAAATGTACAGGAAGTGCTAATTCACAAAAGTAAAGACATTTTACCAACTTATTCAAAATTGGCTTTCTAGTTTGTCTAGTAGGGTGGCTCGGTGTTGTAGTAGTCAGCATATCCACCTCACAGCAAGAAGGTCTTGTTTTCGAGTCCCGGGCTCAGTGAGGGTGTTTTAGTGTGCTGTTTGTATGTTCGCCCCATGCTGCATGGGTTTCCTCTGGGTACTCCGGTTTCCTCCCACAGTCTAAAGACATGCACATTGAGCTAACTGGCTGTTCCAAATTCCTCCTAGGTGTGAGTATGAGGTGAGTGTGAATAGTTGTGTGTTTGTGTTGGTCCTACAATAGTCTGGCAAGCTGTTCAGTGTGTATCCCGCCTTTGTCCAGTGTGAGACACTGACACTGAGATAGGCTCCAACCTCCCTGCGACCCTAGTAGGATTAAGCAGTTCAGCAAATGAGTCAGTGAGTGTTTTTATATAATTCAGTTGATATGTTACTGGTATCCAATACAATATCCAATTTTGATTAATAATAGTTAATTCAGAGCTTGAAATTTGTTGTGAAATTTTATATGTGTGGTTTACTGATAGTGTTTATTTTAGTTAACATTAAGCCTACTTAAAATACTTCAAGTATAAAAACAAGACCAGAATAGAAATCTAGCAGTATTCCATTATTTTAAAATGCAAACGTAATATCGTTCATCATTCATTTTCTGAACCACTTAATCCTAATTATGGTCGCGTGGAGGCTGGTGCCCATCTCAGCCGACCAAACATAATATACAAGTAGTAAGCGATAAGTGTGTTATTAAGTACATGTAAAGTAAACTTGTAAGCATATTTCCAATATAAAACTGTTAAACATATAGTTTACTGAGGATATAATTAAAAATGTGCTTTCAAACTAAAACAGGGATAGAAGTACATAGCTAATAAACTAATGGTATACGTATAAGGTCAAGTATAATTCACAACATAGTTGCAGTACGAAATAAAACTAATTAAGTACCTAAAGTTTACTACTTTTACAACTAAAAAATAAAGTTAAAGTACACTTTGATAAACTAAAAGGTTGGCTCACACGACACTGATGTTAGGCCAATGTGTCCCGATATTTATTGATCTTTACTGATATTGTACTAATATTTACTGATATTTACCGATATTTACTGATCTTTACCAATGTTGTACCAATATTTACTGATGCTATACCAATATTTACCGATCTTTACTGATGTTTACTGATGCATCCATCCTTACAGATGTTGTGCCGATCTTTACCAATGCATATATCTTTACTGATGTTTACTGATGTACCTATCTTTACTGATGTTGTACTGATTTTTCATAGATGTACCTATCTTTACCAATGTTGTACCGGGATTTACCAATTTTTACCAATCTTTACTGATGCATCAATCTTTACCGATCTTTACCAATGTTTCCAATATTTTGAACATCGGTACAGATCGGGACCAACATCGGCATCATGTGAGCTTACCTTGAAGGTTTGACTAGTGTAACATAACCAGTAAACTATATGTTGGTATATGTTTAAGTTCAAACTATACTTTCATAAACTTAAAAGTTGTCTGGAAGTATTATATATAACTGTTATTTCTAACTATATGTGTTTTCAGTTATATGTAGTAACTAGTAAAGTTTACTTACACTATAGTTCTTGGTATAATCACACTACAGAATATACTTAAAATAAAATTAAGGAATTATACTTCAACTACATTTAAGTTTACTTAATAAAATTAATTTCAAATATAGTTTTTGGTTAGGAAATGTAGTAAGTATAACAAGCTTAAACCAGTAATTAACCAAAGAATATTTAAATAAGTAAAATACCTTGTTTTTTTAGTTCAAGGATTTAACAATTTGATACCATAAATAAAATACATTCAGACTTTCTGTATGAAACTTTCTTACTGGCGAGAGTAGATGGTTAAATATGAATAGTTTTGTGTGTGTGTGTGTGTGTGTGTGCGCGCGTGTATGTATGTGTAGGCACTGTGATGGTCTGGCAAGCTGTTCAGGGTGTATCCCACCCCATCTCTGAGTATCGGCTGAGATAGGCTCCAGCCTGCCCGTGCCCCTGGTAGGATTAAGCGGTTTGGCAAATGAGTGAGTGAGAGTGGGTGATCATTGGAGAAAGACAGAATAGAGTAATGTCACATGTAACAGCCGCTGATTGGCCAGATTCTGCCATACTCACACTTCCTGCTTTGCTGATTCTTAAAGATGTATGAAATGTCAAATTCAGTCACTCATTCATGACTTCGTCAAGAAGACACTTGTCCATTATTAAATGAGCCTAAGTTAGAGTATAGGAATAATTTATTTTGTTGCAGAGCTTCAAAGCTAACAGCAGATGCTGAGGTTGCAGAAATTAAGCCAAGGAGACTCTGGGGAAGAGGTGGAACAAGAAGGCGAGGGAGATGGGGAAAGTCGTAGGAGTGCTCTTTGAATATAGTAGTTGTTATGTTGTATCTATCTGTACTGAGAGCTGGTTCAGTGAACGTTGGATAGTGGCCCAATAGGACGCAGTAAATACGTGCTACACACAATCAGCAGAAAAGGACACTTGACTGATTGCATGTGCTAATGTAGCAATCAGAGTGATCACCAGTGACGCTCAAACACATGAGCATGTGATCTACAACTATGATGCATGTCACGTGTCTGGTGCCAGTGAGATCTGTCGAAGAAAAAGGTGGGAGAAATGGAAAGAGAAAGAGAGAGAGAGAGAGAGAGAGAGAGAGAGAGAGAGAGAGAGAGAGAGAGAGAGGGAGAGAGAAAGTAGCACGTAACTCTGTAATGAATATTCATCAGCAACTGGGATGCGATGTGACATGCTCTCCTGGCATGGCACCTCGAGCACATGGCCGCTGTTTTACAGGAGGGAAAAGGCTACGGCCAATCGTCTTACACAGCCCTGCTTGGCCTGTTTGGATACAGTGCTGATTACATGACTCTCACTGGAAGTGGAATTTCTGAGGTTTGAAGGAATAAGCATGGTTTCACACATGCAGCATTTCAATCCAGGTGACAAAAACAGCGCCGGCATCCAAATAACCGGTACGAGACAGACTTAACCTGGTTTTGTTATATTCTAAACTTGGAAAGTTCTGTATCTGAAGAAATACATATTCTGAATATGTCACCAAAAAAATTATTTAAATTTTTTCATAAATGCTTTTCTGCATGCAAATGTACATTCAAGGATGGCATGGTGATGTAGTGGATAGCACATCCGCATAACAGCAAGAAGGTACTGGGTTCGAGTCCCGGGCTTGGTGAGGACGTTTCTGTGTGGAGTGTGCATGTTCTTCCCGTTCTTGCATGGGTTTCCTCCAGATACTCTGGTTTCCTCCCACAGTCCAAAAATATGCACGATAGGCTATTTGGCTGTTCCAAATTGCACCTTGGTTTGAGTGTTTATGGTTGTGTGTGTGTCATGGCAGCTGTTCAGGGTATACCCTACCTTCACCCAGAGTTGGCTGATATAGGCTCCAGCCTCCCCGTGACCCTATTAGAATTAAGCAGTTCAGCAAATGAATGAATGTATTTTACACACACACACACACACACACACACACACACACACACACACATGAAGTGGTGGCTTCAGGATTCAGAGTTCAAATCTTGGCCAAAGTGTGCATGTGAGTGTGAATGGTTATACTATATATATATATATATATATATATATAGTATAGTCACACACTCAATCAATTTGCTGACCCACTTGAGCCTACTATTGTCGCAAGGATGCCTATCTCAGCTGACACGGAGTGAAGGCAGGGTACACCCTGAACAGCTCGCCATATCATCACAGGGCCAACACACACACACTCACACACACACAGCCATTCACACTTGCAATTTGGAATAGCCTATTAATCTAATATGCAAGTCTAAGGAATGTGGGAGGAAACTGGAGTACCCAAAGGAAACCCACGATAGTAAGCGGAGAACAGGCAGAATGCACACAGAAACGCCCAAGCCCTGGATTCGAACCCAGGACCTTCTTGCTGTGATGCGCACATGCTAACCAATACACCACCATGTAGCTTATACATACATGTATAATACATGTAAAGATATTTTTCATATATAGTAACTGATTGTCTTATTTTTGTGTATGTACATGTTTTTTCATTGATACTATCCACCGCAGTAGAAGAAGACTAGCATGAATGTGCGATAAAAATGCCTTGTCTTGAGCCGGCTATTGTGAGCGGCACTGCATATTGTTGCTTGTTGGCGTGCGCCAGCTGGCTTGGCGGCTGGCAGTGTCGCTGCTGTGCAGTACAATAGCCCCTCCAGTGTGGGCCGCTAAATAAAGGGACAAGGACACGGGCACCTCTGTGGCACACAAGAGGCCTGGCGTCGTTAAAAAGCCTGGTGGGCAGGTGCTTCTGCCAACGGCTCTGCAGCGAGAATGTAGCATTCAGCACTGACAAGGGCCTGGCAAGAGGAGTCCTCTTCTAAACTCCTATTGTTCAAGGACTCCAGAGGAAGTGTGTTTGTACTCCCAGCACTTCCTTAGCTGTCGGAGCCAATACAAAGATCCCTTTTCTCTCTCTCCTCTATGTTCTACCAGGATAAAGTACTCTTTCCCTTTCTACATGGATTTGGCTGTGTGAAAAAAATCTCTTCTTGTCACATTTAATGGACTTTTATAAGGTTTGACATTTTTCTGTGAGCTGCACTGAAATGAGCACAGGAATATATGAATAGCATGAGTTTCACTAGCACGACCGTGAGACATCAGGGTGGTTTTGAAGGAAGGATTACATATCTGGAGGCACTGCTTTGCTCGTTTCTATTTTTATTCCTATCAGAATTTTTTTTTGCAGACCTATTATTATATACACACTATTATCTTTGCACTAAAAGCTAAAATGCTAAAAGCAGACGTACTTCATGTCATGCTCAGTCTCTGCCTGGTGTGTATAATGTGTGCGTCATCAATAAGATTTGACCTGGAGCAAAATCCGCATCAAGCAAATACTCCTCCATCTCCAGCGCTTGGACCTAATTATATTGGTTGGTAATATAAATGTATTTACTGGATGAAAAAGCATTAACTAAATAAAAAAAATTTATCTGTTCTATAGTAGAATCTAGCTGTCTAGCCCTACAGTATAATTGTTATGTAAGTGCCAGTATACAATGCCTTGCAAAAGTATTCACCCCCCTTGGCTTTTTACCTATTTTGTTACATCACAACCTGTAATTTATATGTTTTTTTAATCTAATTTTATGTGATGGATCTGCACAAAATAATCTAAGTTGGTGAAGTGAAATGAGAAAAAAAATATATAAATAATTTTTAAAAATAAAAATCTGAAAATAAGCATGTGCATATGTATTCACCCCCTTTGCTATGAAGCCCCTCAGAAGTTCTGGTGCAACCAATTACCATCAGAAGTCACATAATTAGTTAAATGAAGTCCACCTGTGTGCAATCTAAGTGTCACATGATCTGTCAGTATAAACACACCTTTTCTGAAAGGTCCCAGAGGCTGCAACACCTCTAAGCAAGAGGCATCACACAATGAAGACCAAGGAGCTCTCCAAACAAGTCAGGGACAAAGTTGTTGGGAAGTACAAGTCAGGGTTGGGTTATAGAAAAATATCAAAATCTTTGATGATCCCGTGGAGCACCATCAAATCCATCATCTTCAAATGGAAAGAACATGGTACCACAACAAACCTGCCAAGAGAGGACCGCCCACCAAAACTCACAGACTGAGCAAGGAGGGCATTAATCAGAGAGGCAGCACAGAGACCAAAGGTAACCCCGAAGGAGCTGCAGAGTTCCACAGCAGAGGCTGGTGTATCTGTGCATGGGACCACAATAAGCCGTACACTCCATAGAGCTGGGCATTATGGAAAAAGTGGCCAGAAAAAAGTGATTACTTAGTGTTAAAAATAAGAAGGCACGTTTTGAGTTTGCCAAAAGGCATGTGGGCGATTACCCAAACGTATGGAGTAAGGTGATCTGGTCAAATAAGACTAAAATTTAATTTTTCGGCCACGCTATGTCTAGCTCAAACCCAACACATCCCATCACCAAGAACACCATCCCCACAGTGAAACATGGTGGTGGCAGCACCATGCTGTGGGGATGATTTTCAGCAGCAGGGAGTGGGAAACTGATCCGAGTTGAGGGAAAGATGGACGATGCTAAATACAGGGATATTCTTGAGCAAAACCTGTTTCAGTCTGCCTGTGATTTAAGACTGGGACGGAGGTTCACCT
>JBCNYH010000021.1:8023352-8050287 GCA_039654325.1 Tandanus tandanus
GCTGCATAGCCGTCAGCGTGTTTCTGCCCTGCGATGGCCTGGCGAGCTGTCCAGGGTGTACTCTGCCCTCGCCCAGCTGAGATGGGCGCCAGCCTCCCCGCGACCCTAATTAGGAATAAGCGGTTCAGAAAATGAATGAATGGATGCAAGCCAGAGTATTAGCAGTAAGTGGAAATCCTCAGTAAGATTCTAGAATTGTTCACAAGTATGTGATGTGAAACACAACACTAGTTAGTTTTGGTGATTAGGGACATGTGGTGCTAAGTTACCCCTGCTATTTACGTTGGTAATCCATAACAAACAATATTTATAATGATGATCTATCTTGAGTACACATATATGTAATTAAATAAGTATGTATAATCTGAGCTGAAGGGAGAAAATGCAGAAAATTAATGATATCTTTTTCAAACTGTGTGTGTATGTGGGTGTGTGTTGTGCAACTGTAACAGCAAATTGTTCTTGGGGGATTTTTAGTGTCTTTCTTCATCAGAGAGAGAGTGAGAGAGAGAATGAGAGAGAGAGAGAGAGAGAGAGAGAGAGAGAAACAGAGAGAACTGGCTGGCCTCCAAGTCAGTGTATCACTGCTGAGTTATTACTTGCACTGCTGCTGTCGCCTCTGACCCCTGTGCGTGCACACACACACACACACACACACACACACACACACACACACACACACACACACACACACACACACTTAGCTTATATGCATATCCTGTCTCTCTTTCTCTTCCTGGCCTGAGCTCCTCTGAATGTCCCCTGTATAATTGATCCGTGGAGACTCGAGCCAGCCTTCCCTCGGTGGCACCGAGCAAAAGACCATCCGCTTAATCAGACAGAGCCAAAGAAACACATGTGACATGAATAACTGATCTGAAAATGAACAGCTGATTTAGGAACACTCGCTGGCTGTGTTCAGAATGAAGCACGATACATATTACTCACAATAAACCTTAAGAAAACCAGTATATGGAACAACCTCGCCATTCTCATTACATACACTGCCTGAATATATGAATAAATATACATGGATAAGTACTTGTATGCAAAAGTAAAAGCCGTTTTAAACATAGATCAACTGTCTCATTAACCTGAGTTTATGTTTAAATAACTTTATCAACCAAAAACTCTGAAAACAATTTGAAATTTGAAAACAGCATCTTTGCTAAAACTACCTATCTCAGCAAACTCTGAGCGAAGGTGGGGTACAACCTGAACAGCTCGCCAGACCATCGCAGGGCCAACACGCTAACACTTATACGTGCATGCCTTTGAACTGTGGAAGGAAACCAGAGTACCCAGAAAACATCCACACAAGCACATGGAGAACATGCAAACTCTACACAGACACACCCTTGCCAAGTCTGGGACTCAAGCACAGAACCATTCACACTCACACTCACACCTAGGGACAATTTGGAACATCCAATTTGCCTACTGTGCATGTCTTTGGACTGTGGGAGGAAACTGGAGTACCTGGAGGAAATCCACGCAGGCACGGGGAGAACATGCAAACTCCACACAGAAATGTCCTCACCGAGCCCAGAATATTTAACAACATGCAGGGGGAAAAAAATCCATCCAAATCCATGAAAAATTGCCATTTATGGAATATTTGAAATATTCTAGAAGTCACATGTTCAACAAAAAAACTGCGTAATCTGAATTTATAATGATCAGCGAAAGAAGAAAAGTTAATTCATTCATTCATTTATTTTCTAAGCCGCTAAATCCTAATCAGGGTTGCAGGGAGACTGGCGCCCATCTCAGTCGAATCTGGGCGAAGGCAGGGTACACCCTGAACAGCTCGCCAGGCCATTGCAGGGCAAACACACTCACAACCAGAAGAAAAGTTGTAACTTTTTTTCTTTTTTCTTTATTATTAGTGATAAGATGATATTGACTGATATGAGTGACTAAATGTACAATACTACAAACACGCAAATAACAAAAATGAAAGTAATTTCTGAATATGTGAATAATTTGAATTGCATAAATGTCCTAATTCCATTATCTAGATATTTTGCTTGTTTGCTAATTATAATCCACTGAGATACAATAAGATAACATTTGTTAGACGGTTAAATGCTTCCTCAGATAGTGTTGAAAATCCCACCACAATGCAACCTGTTTAGCTTGTTTTGAAAATGAAAGTTGGCAGAACAGGATGAAAAAGAGATAATTGTCTGGGAAGAAATTCCAACACAAGCACACCTCATTTTACTTAATGAGATACTGATTAACCAAAACATATTTAATGAGGAAAAGTATAAAAATCAGTGCTGTGGTTGTCACTATTGTCTTGTAATAGGACAAGTTTGAATTGCAGAAACAGTGCTAGTAATACCTTAAATATCGGAGTACAAAAATATATATTTATGATATCAAAAGAAAAGTCCTGAGTGAGATTAAAAAAAAAGGGGGTCAATTCTAATTTTACTGGCAGAGGAATACAGTGAACGTTAAGTAGCGTCCATCCTCAAGCTTTTAAATAAGGCGGATTATAAGAACAAGGACATGTAGCGGGCATTGGGGACAACAAAGTTACAAACTGATATCAAGTAAACTGCAAATCAAGTGACCTACATTGCAAGCCCCGTTTGAAATAGGTTCCACCAGATGAAGCTGGAGACATGCAAAGCTAGAAAAAAAGCTTTTCATCAATGAAAAGCAAAGATGAGTCATGCTGAAGTTTGTTATAGACTATAAGTGTTTGACACTCTGGAGTGGAGTAAGGGCATCTTGTTTGATGAGTCCAAATTTTAGCTTCTCCCATCTTTTCCATTTTTTTTTGTTTGTTTGTTTTTGTTGGTGTGGGCGTATCAGTTATAGGCAAATATTTACTTATAATATGGATATTTTCCTTAAAATTTAGTACCCTGTAACAAATCTGATAAATAATTAAACCTTGACATTCATAAAAATGTCATACTATTTTTACAAACGGACTGCAATTTTTACAAACGCACTGCAAACGGTTGATGGTAACACCACCACTACATTTAAACACAAGCAAATGCCTTTAAATAAAGAAAAAATATAGCATAGAAATAAGGACTCAGGACCATCTCGTTTTCTGAATCACTTTATTCTTGACTCACCCAACAGGGGGGGCATGGAGCCCAGAACAGATCACCAAACCACTGCAATAAGAATATACAATTAGCCTAATGTGCATGTTTTGAACTGAGGGAGGAAACTGGAGGACCAAGAGGAAACCTACACAAGCATGGGGAAAACATGCAAACTCCAAATAGAAATGTCCTCACCGGGCATGGGGCTCGAACCCAGTACCTCCGTGCTGTGACGTGGACGTGCTAACTACTATGCCACCGTGACGCCCAATATTTTTTTCCTGTGCTGTCAAATGTAATGTGATGTAGCATAAAAGCAAAAAATGCCACTGTTGGAATAGTGCTAGTGCCTTCTGGTGTGTTTGAATCACATTTGGCCAATTTGCCACTGTCTTTTATCTTAATTATTGTATCTCACATCTGAGTAGCATGAAGATTCTGTGTAAAATGTACTGTACATCTGAAGACACTTTTTAATGGCAGTTTGTTCAAATTTGCAAAATGTGATGGCGCAATGAAAATGGTACTAATGGAGTACTGTGTAAGAAAATGCAGAATAAAAGTTGTCTCTGTCTCGCACACCCACACACAAAGTTATAATACTGGTTTCCAGGGTTGCAGTTTTTTATGCCAAATTGGACAGGTTTTGGAACAAAGTTGCAGGTGGAAGAAACAAGTCAGCAAACATATGCTTTACTAACAAAGAGAAGGCGTTTGTGTGGATAGCATGTGTATAATGTACAGATCCATTCCAGGTGTGTGGGTATGTTAGGAAGATTGTAAGAGGGTAAGATTGGGAAGGGATTATGGTGTGTCCACACTAGATGTTGATAAAAAGGCATGCTGCAGATACTGTAGATACTACTGATCAAAAATGCTGTATGCCATGCAAATGGGTGGCACGGTGGCGTAGTGGTTAGCACATCCACCTCACAGCAAGATGGTCCTGGGTTTAAGTCCCAGGCTCAGCAAGGGCACTCCTGTGTGGAGTTTGCATGTTTTCCCCATGCTTGTGTGGGTTTCCTCCAGGTACTCCGGTATCCTCCTACTGTCCAAAGACATGCACATTACGCTAATTGGTTATTCCAAATTGGCCCTAGGTGTGGATGTAAGTGTAAATGGTTGTGTGTGTAAAATTTTTTTAGGGGGTGACTTTCAGGTCCTCAGAGGGCAGGTGTACTTGGAATAAAAATTGGCAGAGACCTGTCAACATTGGTTACATTTTTGACCCCTGATTTGTGTCCCTAAGACATTTGCAAGGCCATTATGACTACACATCACCAATCACCTGCATGAAAACACTAGGGGTGACCCCCAAATAGTCAACTACTTGACAATTTGATCTAAAGAACCGTGATGTGATGGCCAATCAAACAGTCAAATTGTCTTGGTAATGTGAGGTAGGGGATCCAGTGTGAATACTTCACAAAAGAGAAACGCAAACAAGAGGATTTAAATAGACATACCTTTCAAAGGGACAAACAGAAACAGGTGACAGTAATCATGACATGATCAGACCTAAATCAATAACAGGCCAGGGGAAGAGACAAGACCGATACCAAAACAAACACCTGTGTTAATGTAAATACATGGGGAGCAATGTGGCAGTTTGTGCCGTCGCACTAAAGCGGAGATATGTGACAGCTGTGGACCTTCTATACCAAAAAACAGGCGTCTTTATTATATTTATACCAAGTCAGGAAAACACATTCTCTCTCACTCATTTGCCGAACTGCTTAATCCTACTTGTTTGCGGGGAGTCTGGAGCCTATCACAGCCGACACTTGGCGAAGGCGGGGTACACCCTGAACAGCTCGCCAGACCACTGCAGGTCCAACACATACACACACACACACACACACAAAACCATTCACATTCTGTGTGGAGTTTGAATGTTCTCCCCATGCATACGTGGGTCTCCTCTGCGTACTCCGGTTTCCTCCTAGAGCCCAAAGACATGCACGTTAGGCAAATTGGCTGTACCAGATTGACCCTAGGTGTAAGTGTGAGTGTGAATGGTTGTATGTGTTGCCCTGCAATGATCTGGTGAGCTGTTCAGAGTGTACCCCTACTTTGCCCAGTGCCGGCTGAGATAGGCCTCAGCCTCCCTGCAACCCTAATAGGAATAAGCAGGTTAGCAAGTGAGTGAGTCAGATATAAAACATCATGGGTTTAAAGTTGATATAATGAAAATAATACTGATACTGATCGTGTAAAATCTTACTCATAAGCTCTATACCACACACAGAGAGACACACTCATAAATTACCCACTAATGGGCCAATGCATTGTAATATCTAAATCTTTTTTTTTTTGTAATTGCTACAAAATACCTCAGCTTGTTTTAACAGCCGGGACTTCTTAGAAAATCCTCCATTTCTCATTAACGCAATAAAAGATAAGCATGCACATGAACCAGGAACAGAGCCTCACTCACTTTCCTTTGAATCCCTCTCCTGTGGAATCCCCTAGACATCATTATCAGTGTTTCCCGCTTTCATATCAGCGTGAACAAACTAAAGTGACTGCCCATAAGCCATGTGCTTCAGCAGCACCATCGCTGCCTGAGCGCTGTAATTAATTTGCTGGTGAGTAGGGCTCTTATTGAAAGGTGCTTTATTAGCATTACCATTCCTAATTACTTAAAGACAAATCAGATACGCTTGATTTTGGCCAACCGGAGAAAGACGTATTCCGAATCCCACATTTCAATTAGTGGAAGGACAGATTCTCCCTGACGATGCCTCGCAAATCAATTTTTACATGCTTATCTGTGAAATTGTTATTAGTGTCACTGGATAATTACATTTATTTGCAACATGTCTAACCTGAGCAGATCTGTACAAAGGGGGTGTAGTGGTTAGAATGTCCGCCTCACAGCAAGAAGGTCTGTGGTTCAAGTCCCAGGCTCGTGAGGGTGTTTCTGTATGGAGTTTGCATGTTCTACCCGTGCTTGCATGGGTTTCCTCCAGGCACTCTGGTTTCCTCCAGCAGTTCAAAGACAATAGGTTAATTGGCTGTTACAAATTGCCCCTAGGTGTGAGTGTGTGTGAATGGTTGTATGTGGCCGTGCGATGGTCTGGTGAGCTATTCAGGGTAACCCCACCTTCGCCCAGAGTTGGCACAGATAGATTCCAGCCTCCCCGAGCCCCTAGTAAAATTAATGAGTAATGAGTGAGTGCTTCTTATGTTTTCTTGTTTCATTGCCCAGCTTTAATTGTGAAGTTTGCACCTTGTGAACTTTTGTTCACTGGAGATTCTCATCAGCCCGAGTAACGCTGGCTGTCTTTTTCGTTCTGCACTCATTCATAGAACCAGAATTACATCCACAACGTTCTACTTCTTTTTATTATGGACTAGTAGTGAGGTTTCCTGCTGACTGTGTAACAGCATCGTCAGGGGGTTCATGACACATCTGATGGTGTGTCTTGGCATACAGTAACATGTAGAGATGCTATTGAGGGCTTAAAACCAGACCCGCTACTGTATGTCCAAATCTGGCAATTTATTAAAAATGAAATTAAAAGTTGACTGTAGCCAAAATTTAACTGCGTTATCAAAGGCCAGCCTTGTCTCTCACTGTTTGTGGTGAGAGTCATGTAAAAGAACCATTGCTGACTTTCGAAAAGAGTAGGCTGCAATGCCGTCAGCGTGTTTCTGCCCTGCGATGGCCTGGTGAGCTGTCCAGGGTGTACTCTGCCCTTGCCCAGAGTCGGCTGAGATGGGCGCCAGCCTCCCCTGGACCATAATTAGAATAAAGCAGTTCAGAAAATAAATGAATGAATGGTATTTATTTATGAAATATTAGGGGCGGCATGGCGGTGCAGTGGTTAGCATATTCGCCTTAAAGCAAGAAGGCCTGGGTTCGATTCCCGGGATTTTCTGTGTGGAGATTGCATGTTCTCCCGTGCTTGCATGGCTTTCCTCCAGGTAATCCAGTTTCCTCCCACATTCCAAAAACATGCACAGTAGGTTAATTGGCTATTCCAAATCGCCCTTAGGTGTGAGTGTGAATGGTTGTGTGTGTCGGCCCTGCGATGGCCTAGCGAGCTGTCCAGGGTGTACCCTGCCTTCGCCCAGAGCCAGTTGAGATAGGTGCCAGCCTCCTTGCGACCCTAATTAGGATTAAGCGGCTTAGAAAATAAATGAATGAATAAATATCAGCAAATCCTATATTAACAATGTATAAAAATTTTTCTTCATGTTATTTTGATAAATGTTCTCCCCATATTTCTAATTTTTACACATTTTTACCAAAAATGGGTATCTGTGGTTCTGTTTTCAAGCCCAGGCTATATTCTTTTGAGACTTTTAAATCATGCAAGGTGTAAACAGTGCTTACAGTTGTGGATGATAAAAGTGTTTTTAAATGGTGCTGTAGTTTAGTCTGGTAATAACAAGTAAACAAATAAATAAATCAACAAATAAATAAAAAAGAGGTCGCATGATGATGAAGTGGTTAGTACGTTCGCCTTACAGCAAGAGGGTCCTGGATTCGACCAGGTACCAGGTGTGGAGTTTGCATGTTCTCCCTGTGCTTGCGTTGTTTTCCTCTGGGTTCTTCAGTTTCCTCCTACAGTCCAAAGACATGCACAATACGCTAATTGGCTGTTTCAGATTACCCCTACGTGTGAGTGTGAATGGTTGTGTGTGTTGCCCTGTGATGGTCTGGCGAGCTGTTCAGGTTGTACCCCGCCTTCACCCAGTATCGGCTTAGATAGGCACCAGCCTTCCTGCGCCCCTAGAAGGATTTTGCATTTTTTATTTATATTGACCTTTAACTATAAAGTCCTTTAAATAGTTATGGTTACTGTTCTTTTCTTCTTGGTTGATAGTTTATTCTTCAAATTTTAGGACAGTCGTACTAAGCATTTCACTACATATTGTACTGTTTATGATTTTGTATGTGACAATAAATTTGAATTTGATTTGAATTTGAATTTTGATTAGGTGGTTCACCAAATGAATAATGAAAGAAGGACAATGAACATAATGAGCCGGCACAGTGGCGTAGTGTTAGCATGTCCTCCTCATAGCAAGAAGGTTCTGGGTTCAAATCGCAGGCTCAGTAAGTGTGGTAAAATCAGGGCGTTTCAGTGTGGAGTTTGTTCTGGCTAGCTCTTCGGGGTATAGCCCACCTTCGCCTAATGTCAGTTGATAGGCTCCATCATCCCTGCAACCCTAGTAGGAGTAAGCGGTTCAGTCAAAGAATGGATGAATGTATGAATAAATAAATAAATAAAAAATCGCTGATAATTGTGGATTGGAATCATTAACGTACTGACACTGATGTACACTGAGAATAAGAATTGCTAAAATCTGTTGACTTTATAGGGTCAACTTCAGGTCACTGCTCCACAAATGGCCACATGTGGCACCCCTCCTAGTCCCTGCCCCAGGGGCAGCCATAACACACATGGAATGGTATTTATTGGACCGAGGCACCTTGTGACCTACGATCAAAAGTCTCTGCACAATCATTTCTATTTACCAATGATCTAACCTGTCTTTAGACAGTGGTACCTTTTTATGGTGCTCCCAAAACAGACCAAAAGTTGGGAGTCGATTCCACATAGTGCTTAGAGGACACAGTGATCAATCTGAGAACATTCTCACTTGGAAAAACAAATAGAATGTACATGGTGGCAATAGTGTAGTATGTAGTGTAGAATGTAGTGTAGAATGTCAGAGAAAATAAAATATAATTATCATATATTTAATGGGCTACTTTATCTGGTTTTGACGTATAAGTGTCAGCATTCTGTACAAAAATTGAATGTCTAGGTATATCTGCTATTTATTTTATTCTAGCATACTAGATATTAGCAATACTGATTGTCAAATGTACTTCCAGGATATCAGCTCATGTAATTAATAAATAAATTAAATAAATAAATAAATAGATAAATAATAGATGGAAGCAGGCATGACTCGTTCTAGCTAAGCTAAACTAAGCAATTAGAACTAAAGTATTTGATGGTTTGGCTTTTACCTGAACAGTGATCTATCATTTTTTGGATGGCCTCTGAGTTAGCAAACTGTACATTATTGGCGACCATGACCACTCCAGGCCACTATTTATGTAAAAGTTTCACTGGGGAAATCACTTCTTTAGCAAGCCTGTATTCTCCAACAGTAAGTACGTGTCTCACTTGCGGTCATTTGGGAAACTGCTACACTGACTAAATCTATTTTACTCAAGCCAGGACACAATAGCTCCATTTGGGGGATGGCATAAATAATACATTAATAAGCAACCCCCAGAGGCAAATAAGGACTTTAAGCATCTCCCATGGTTTAATTCATCTCTTCATGCTGTGTAGATCTGGAATGAGCACACATCCAATGATAATATTAGGAGTTAGGAGTTCAATGACCATTTAATGATCATTGAAGAGCTCTTGCACTGACCAACCATTAAGAAATGTTGGATTTACCAAATGCTTTGAATTTTCACTTTTTTTCCCACCTATCACAAGTTGTTTTATTATAATTTTATTTCTGTATAATGCAAGATACAAAATATATATTCTTATAGCAGGACACTGGAGGGTTATCACCAATGCCGGTTTTTATAATTGGTTAATCTGCTGTATTTTCTACATTTTAGGCCCACAGAACCTGTAGATAATCATGATCTATTTGTATTAGTATGCGGATGTATTTAAATGGAGATTTTAAAGCACTTCTATAAATGTAAAGGTTACCGTGGACAATGATAGTTGTATAAATCATGTTTCCACGAAGTATGTAAGGGCGGCATGATGGTATAGTGGTTAGCACATCAACCTCACAGCAAGAACCTCCTGGTTTTGAGTCCCGAGCTCGGCAAGGGCGCTTTTTTGTGAAGTTGGCACGTTCTCGCGCTACTTGTGTGGGCTTCCACGGGGTACTCTACTTTGCTCCGACAATCCAAAGACATGCCCATTAGGTTAATTGGCTGTTACAAATTGCCCCTAGGTGTGAGTGTGAGTGTAAATGATTGTCTGTATGTTGGTCCTGCTGTGGTCCGGCAGGCTGTTTAGGGTGTACTCTGCCTTTGCCTCCAGAGTTAGCTAAGATAGGCCTCAGCCTCCCCATGACCCTAGAAGGAATAAGCGGTTGGGTGAAAGTAGGCTAGAAAAAGATTCCACTAGCTACAAGGCATTTACCTCAGCTCAGAGGCCAAGATCATCTGACCTGCCTCTGTAATGGTTAAAATATATAAAAATAAACTATACAAAAATCTGGTTTTAGTTTGCATTTTTTTGTGTTTATATGTAGTATATACTGAATCTTTGAAAGGGGTGTAAAAGAATGCTGTTACACAGCTCTGCACCTGTTCACATATGGGAAATGATTTTTAAAAAATAAACCTTCAAAATAGTGTTTTAATGTGCTTTATTGCTTGTTCCTGTGTAGTATTTATGAAGAAAAGTATGCACCTGGATGTCACTGAATTAATCAAGTTCTTACAATGTTTGCTATAAAGCTTCTTCAAGCTACATTATCTTCAACATTCTGCATTTATGCCGAAGTTATATGATGTAAAGTTTATTGAGTCACACCACAGTAATACTGAAGTCTGGTATCTGATTGGTCATGTGATTAATTGTATCCCCGCACATCCACCACTGCCGCAGACACTTCTTTTTAACACTCTATTAATGCCGGTTCTTTATGGATTTATTTTATATTTATGTTGAATGATCCCTATGGAACACCCTCCCAGCCTATCGAAATTGGGTCACTGGGTCACCTTGAAATTGGGTCACCTTGACGTATTTTTCAAGGTAACAAAGGTCAATTTATCAAAAATTCCCTGTAACACCCTGGAGGCAGTTTTTGTCAGATCGGTTTCCAATTCATACCTGTTGTACTTACTGTCAAGGTCTTCCAGCCCATTGAAACTGGGTCATCTTGATCTAATTTCAAGGTCACAGGGACGATATCAAATAAGCAGGTGGTCATGTAAAAAGTCAGATGTGTAAAATTTAGCACAGGATTGTTTGTTATTTATACCAGATATGCCTATGGACATGCCTGTTAACCTTGTGAAAAACAGGTCACCTTGATACCATGTCACAAGAATCAAATTATGTAAAAACATGATGATACTAAGTGTGCCGTTGACCGTGCGGGGGACACACCTAGTGTTCTGTGACAAGAACACATTTCTAGTTTCCTATAACAGCAGCTCTGACAATAGTGCCAGCTGCAATTTAAAGCACAGGCCTATATTACAGCACTAGTTCCAGAACAACTTTCAGTTTCAGCACTCATTCCTAATGATTTTTGTGCCTGAGAATTGATATAATAGGACCACCCCATGTAAGGCCTGCTTTAAAGTGTATAGATCGTTGTGCATGAAATTTCAGACTGCAACTACATCTGTGTTCCTAATAAAGTGGCCAGTGAGTGTCGATTATATGCAGGTTCCACATACAATATACAGAAGAATGAGTTTGTCAGTTCATCAGTTGTCACATGGTCTGAAAAGGGCAAATCCTTCAGCCTATTCCAGGAGAGGATAGAGGCAACCTTCACCTCGCCAGACTTGTGTGTCAGTTTCTTTTGTGGGTTTCAGCATGAGGAACCGGTCAACTCCAGAGACTGACCTCGGCTTCCTCTTCTTCTTTTTTTGTCCTCCTTGAGAAAACGTGGAAGATGTATGCTAATACCCTGTCCAGCAGTAGCCAGCGGCTGTTGTGGGGGAAAAAAGGATTTATAAAAGGTCCATGGAGAGAGAGGTAAGGAGATACATCAATCAATTAACAATTACCCTATTGCTAATCACCTGTCTCAAGCCCCTGTCGAGCCTTGGCTTTGTAATCCCGTTGGCAGCATCAATTAAATTCTTAACGTTAGTCTATTGAATTTCTCAGATAGAGGCTAGGACACAGGAATGAACTGTGGCCAGGGCTTAATCGTGACACAATTGTTCTGCTTTGCCTACCTTTTTTTTTTTTTAGCACCATCTCACCTTTTTAGTGCTGATAACATCATGCTAGGCATTTTTAGAAAAAGAGAGATATGTGCTGCATGTGTGGATAATAATCTAATAAATCTGGTGCACCAATATTATTCATTCATTTATTTACACCGCCTAATCCTAATAGGATCATGGGGATGCTGAAGCCCATAACCACCGACTCTGGGTGAAGCTGGGGTACACCACGAACAGCTCGTCAATTTACTGCAGAGCCAACACACACAAACTATTCACATTCACACGCAGATCCACACCTAGGGACAATTTGGAACAGCCAATTAGCCAAAGTCTTTTGATTGTCAGAGGAAACTGGACAACCCTGATGAAACCCACAGCACAGGGAAGACATTCAAACTCCACACAGAAATGCCCTTGCGGAACCCAGGACTCAAACCCAGGATGTTGTTGCTGTGAAGCAGACATGCTAACCACTATGCCACCGTGCCACCCACTACCGTTATTGATAAATAAAGGTTCAGCTGACGTGCACCTAAATGCCCCTGAAAAAAAGCACTTCTGCTGCTTTCGGTGTTGTAAATGTATACATGTTATACTCTGTTATATGTGTGTGTTCTTTGTATGAGGTCTTGGGGAGATCAGGTTCAAGACATTAAATACTGTACGTAGATGATTTCCAAACAATGCCAGTCTCATATGGCAAACCATCTCTAGACCATCACTAGATCATCATATGTATTTTAAGAAAAGAAGAAAAAATAGAACCATATGATGGGTGTGTTTTAATAAAGTCAACTCTCCCCAGTGTAAAGGGTGATTTGTAATTTAAAGCAAAAGGATTGGGAATTTGATAAGGTTGCATGGCTGCCTGCTGGTGGTGGACAGAGAATTTGCTGACTATCATCTGATTTGCCCCAGAATGCAACTTTAACAGGCTGACCTCCAGGACCCCACCGTCATGTCTCCAAAGACCCTCCTTCCCTGACCACTTATATGGGTGATTGCCTTGGACACTGATCACATTAAACCATCAAGAATCATCAACCATCAAAGATGTGACCAGAAGAAGGAGAACGTCCACTTTAGGGAGAGTGGGGACCGGGGTAGGGATTTGCAGACAGGTTTGACTTTGAGACTTCTGTGTTGCGCAAGAAAAGGGTTGAAAGGCTAGTGGTAGGTAGGTAGACAGAAGGGTACCATGTGTCAGAATGTGGCATGGGGCGTTTTATGCACTCTATTAGGGCTAGCACGAGAAAATGGTTCTGGTTGAAGTCCCAGGCCCAGTGAGGGACATAAAATGCAGACTGAAAAGGTAAATATATTATTAACATGTTTTTCAATGTAATAATTTCTGATATAATAGTATAAAACAATGTGAAGGGCTATTAACATATATAGACGACTCACTGAAATTCTTTGAGTGCTAGAATGAAATGTGGTAACATACCACAGACAAAGCATTGAGCTGGACAGAGATCTCCAGGAGTGAGGTCTTCTGCCGGAAAAAAAAAACTTGCCTCCGCCAGGTGTGTGTTTTTCTCTTGACAAACCCAGCCATGCCGCGTTCTCATCACAGTGCCACGAGTGCAGTCAGCAGAGCGTAAAGAGGCAGATTTTCCGGTAGCGCAAGCCTGAGATGGGCCCCTGCGTCTGGGCCCCACTCGACCAAAACTGCCTCCCACTGAGCTCTCGCTGTCACAGAGCTCTGAGACGAGATTCTGCAGCTCTGGGACATAAGGGGGGAGGGATGGAGGGAACAAGAGAAAGTGAGCGAAAGAGCTCGCTCCCGGCTCATTTCCCCACGCATAAGCCCATCTGCTGGGCACCAGGGGTGGGGACGACATTGCTGCTCTCTACCAAATGACAAAGAGAGAGAGAGAGAGAGAATGAGAGAGAGATGGAGAAACCTTGACGCCACAGGAAGCCGAATGCAATCCCATGAATCCCTGCAACTACCATTATTCTGCAGAAAAGCTCTTAAAGAGCCATCTCTCTCTCCTGATGGGGGCGTGTTGATTTACACCCGCTTCTATCATGACTTAAGCTGACCGTAATGTGCTGCGAAAGTAGCACGCCATCATTTTTTTTGGCTCTGAAATATGTGCACGGCGTGTGTGTTTTCGTTCTCACAGAGTTTGTTCCATCAAGGCGCAGCACCGGAGGGGGGAAAAAGGGAATTGACTCAGAGAGCACAAAATGGTGTTTGCAGGGAGCATCTTGTGATATCGTAATATTTACTGTTAGCTCCTCGGGCTACACGATACGCATGGCTGTATGGCTCCGAAGGGAAGCACATCTGGTGCCTTTCATCCATCCTCCCACTATATCTTTCTCTCTTTCTCTCTCTCTCTCTCTCTCACACACACACACATGCACACACACACACACACACACACACAGTATCTTTCATTCTTTTACGCAATAAGAGTCTAGCGGAGAGGCTTGCAGAATGTCAGGAAACTTCACAGCTGTGCTTGTTTGGTCAGGGCTCTCGAACTCATGACCAATAATTCATTGTGGAAGACCTTCTGTGTCTCCTGCATACTAAGTAAATACACACATCAATAGGAAGCCACATCATGTCCTCATACACCCCTATCAACACCCAACACACACGTACATTCCAAAAAGCTCTCCAGCCCACCCCTGAATCCTCCAAGCAATTCCTCTTCCCTGTGGCCAATTACGGTCCATACTCTCTGCTCTGTCAGCACCCAGGAGACGTTGACTTCTCTTGCTGCCTCCAACTCGGAACACAATTAACTTTGTAATTGCGTTTGTTTTTTCGATGGCCAGGGGCACAATTAGTGATGCCGTCCCTCCTCCTCCTCCCCACACATGCTCAGTAAGCCTAAACCTGAGCATCGCAAATGCTCTCCATGATGTGGCCTTCTCAGCCAAAATCACACCCAAGATCACTTCCTTTCTTCGAGTTTGTATGTTGTCCATGTGCTTGCATGGGTTTCCTCCAGGTACTCCGGTTTTCTCCAACAGACCAATGTTCCAAATTGCCCCTAGGTGTGAGTATGAGTGTGAATTGTTGTGTGTATGCTGGCACTGCCATCGACTGGCAATCTGCTTAGGGGTATCCTGTCTTCGCCCAGAGTCAGCTGAGATTGGCTTCAACCTCGCCGCGACTCTAGTACGATTAAGCTATGCTCAGAAAGCAGTTGGGGTTAGGTGGCTTGCTCAAGGGAACTTTAGCCATGAGGGTGGAAGAAGGGAAATGTTCCCATTTTTCTTGCTGGTTCAAGATCCATGTCCCAAATCCATTTTTCTGACCATCAGGCCATGGCTGCCCCACAGCAAAGCATATGAAGCACCCTTCACATGTACAAGAACCAATCATTAATTTATTTGCTAAACTGCTTCATCCTACTTGGGTGGCAGGGAGGCTGGGGCCTATCTTAGCAAACACTGGGTGAAGGTGGTGTACATCCTAAACAGCTTGCAACACCGTTGCAGGGCCAACACACAAACACACTTACACTCACACCTAGAGGGCAATTTGGAACAGCCAATTAACCAAATGTGCATGTCTTTGGACAGTCGGAAGGAAACCGGAGTACCCGAAGGAAACCCACACAAGCACGGGGGAGAACATGTAAACTCTACACAGAAACGCCCTTGCCGAGCCCAAGACTTGAACCCAGACTTTAATAAACTAAACATGCACCTTTGCTTGTCGAGTGTGTGTATTGGTGGTGTTTGAATTCCTTGCATGTCTAATTCTCTTTGCCGTCACAGAGCCTGTGGTGTCCATGCTTTCTGCTCTACACTGACTTAAAAAAACACCAGCATTTTTGCCGCCGTTTAATTGAAATGCAAACTACATCTACGGCAGAACAGAAGAATCGGCTGTAAGAAGATAAAGGATTTCGCTATTTCTGTGGCTATCGACTTGGTCATGTGTGTAATTGCTTCATGCAGCTTCAGACCCTTGAATGCACCAATGTAAATATTGAAGAGAGCAAGCTTAATAAAATGCTGTTCAAACAATATGGGACCAATCTCTATCCAAGTCTGACCAGCTCCACTCAGTGCTAGGGGGTGGGGGTGGTGAGGGGTGGTGGGGGTTGTTGTTGGTGATGGTGGGGCATTCTATCAAGATGGAACTGGTAACATAGAGAGTAAGAGAGAAAGAATCATTGAACGAGAGATAAAGGAAAGCAGATGAGGTGAAGTGGACATAGCTTGAGGAAGCATGTGACGAAAAAAGGGGCAGGATGGAAGTGGGGTCCAATAGATCAGTCAGACTTTTTAATGGTATTGATTGTCAGCAAGGGCATGGTGTAGATGAAGCCCAGCATCCCACTACCACCTTGAACTCGAGCTCAGTGGCCTCTGAGCTCCTGACCCAAGTTGCTTGTCCCCTGTGATCTCTAAGCTAGAATGGTCTTAAGGAGGACCCCCCACCCCCACCCCCATCCCTTTACCTTCCTTGATTTCATGCCAAATGAGAATTGACTTTCCTTCCCTTGAATGCTGGAAATGTGGGTTAAATCATGTCAATAATGTTTCACAAGAACAATTTCTCCCTCTCTGAAACCGGTCCGAGCAGGAGCGTTTTGACATTTGGTGCGGGAAAACAGGTCCAAAGGCACTTGAAGGGAGTTGTTGGCCACTAACTGCACGGACATATCGATCGGCGAGCTTAAATTGCATGCACACGATACCGAGTGCATGGAGATTCAAGCACAGGGCATGTGGAGTGCAGGGGAGCCAGCGCTGGTTTAATGGTAATTGCTTTCGATCCTCCCTCACACAGCCATGATTTACTGCTGTCCTCCTGATGATCAGTCGGATGCAAAATATTTTGGAAAGAAAAATGTATCAGGATCTGCTTATGGAGAGTCTTGTTCTGGATAACCAGGGTGTACGTGGACTGCTGCCATGAGCAGAGAGTCATTAATATATCCAAGCAAATAAACAGAGAGTAAGAATGGTAGTGGGTTATTAGAGGGTAAAGCTTGGCGTTGTCCTGGTTCACTTCATCAGTGTTAGATGAAGTATATGTGTATGTATATGTAAGTCTGTGGCTTGTCCAGTCCTCGGTATCATTACAGCAAATGGATTGTAGAAACTATTGCCTGTTGCTCACTGAAACAGTAAAGGTGCCATCAATTCCCTCTAAACACATAATTCAGCCATGTCACCAGCACAACCCGGGAGTCCTAATAACAGGACAGTGTTTGATTGAGCTGATTGCTACTGGAGCTCATCAGTGCTTGGGCTTTTGTTACTGTCTCGTTAGAGCAAAGTACTCACATTGACCACAACTGGAAGTGGCAGTTATAGCTGATATTGTCAGGGCCAACAAATCGATTCAGTTCCAACACCCACAGAAGAAAACATGGCTTTATTGGCTTTGTTCAGCTTCACCCATATTTTTTTGTAATGATCTCATCCGTATCATATTACACTTTATAACACCAATAATCAAATCTGACGATGTTGATTTTCCATATTTATATTTGTATATTACTCACTCTCACTCTTTTGCTGAATCGCTTAATACCACTAGGGAGGCTGGAGCTTATCTTAGCCAAAACTGGGAGAAAGCGAGGCACACCATGCTCACCAGACCATCGCAGGGTCAACACAAACATACACACACACAAAACCATTCGCACTCACACTCACGCCTAGGGGCAATTTTGAACAGCCAGTTAGCATAATGTGCATGTCTTAGGACTGTCGGAGAAAACCATAGTACCTGGAAGATCCCACGCAAGCAGTGGGAGAACATGTAAACTCCATACAGAAACAATCCCAGGACTTGAACCCAGAACCTTCTTGCTGTGAGGCGGACATGCTAACCACTATACCACGACCTCTATTGATAGATGTCCGTGGCTGGTGTTATAAGAGTAGCATGGCTCCTTTAAGAAGGAAATAAATAAATAAATACATCTCCCCTGCATTTTCCCGGCTATGAACTGAAGTGAAAGCAGAAAAAGTTAACACTGAGTTTTCCTTTCACTGCTCTTCACTTGCTGACTTAAACCTTCATTTGTACCTGCCTTGTTCATTTAATTATCCATGTAACAAGTTTATGTTCCGTGCTCCAATGAATGTTTGGTGCTGTATTTCTCAATGAAAGTTTGTCTGCCTATCTTAGTTAGATTGTGTGTGTTTTTTTTTTATCTGTGCGAGTCTGAGTAATGGAGTATGAGCCTTTATTTTTTGGGTTCCAGTTTCATTGTTAATAATAACCAGGTGCTCTGGTTTCAATCCAAAGACATGCAAATTAGTCTAAATGGTTCTTCCTTATTAACCCTAGGTGTGGATATGAGCATGAATGGTTGTGTGTTTGTTGGCTTTGCGATGGTCTTACAAGCTGTTCAGGGTGTACCCCACCTTCGCCCAGTGTCGGCTGAGATATGCTCCAGCCTCCCTACAACCTTAATAGGATTGAGGGTAAAACTGCGGATATTTGTGATAGTATTAAAAATATTTATTCCAACAATGTATTCCTATTTTGCTCCTGATAAAGCCTCACAATATTTTTTCAGTCAAAGTACAAATACTTAACACTCACAGAAAGACATTCCATTTCTCTTCGCTGTCTTTGTTTTTTTTCTCCACCCAGTAGGTCTGTTGTAAGATACTCCGGTGCAGTTCATCAACAGAGATTCGAATCTGCCTGCTACAAAGCAGCTGTTTTTATCTGCTCTCTCTGCAACCTGCCAATGCTAATCCTGTTTACACTGCTTGGAAAACAACTAGCCAGCCCATCCATTCCCAACAGCCTATTGTTCTGTCAATAACCCTAACAGTACTCTACAATTTATGTCTCTGTGATCACCTTAGGACCATTTGGGTGTCTGTTACAGAGAAAAACAGGTTTTAAGACTGATTGTTAAAGATTTAAGAACTGAAGTTTTTTTAATATATATTTCTAGCTGATTGCCATAGATGTTTGTTAGGTCTTTGTGTATAACCTGTTTGACAATATCATAACCAGGTTCTTAGTGCAGTTTGATTGCAATCAGACCGCAGCTTGTTTCGGAATCAACTCAACATCAGAAACTGAATCAACTACTCTGTGTATTATGGGTCGGATGCAAATTGCTAAAACTGACATACAAGGCTAAGCACGGACAAAGGACACAACAGACTTTAAATGTGTGCTCACTCTCTCTGTCACTCATTTGCCAAACCACTTAATTCTATTAGGGTTGAAGCCTATCTCAGCCTTTCTGGGCCAAGGCGAGGTAGACCCTAGGCAAAAAGCGTGGTACACCATTCACCAGTCCATCTCAGAGCCAACACACACAACCATTCACACTTACACCTAGGAACAGCCAATTAGCCTAATGTGCATATCGTTGGACTGAAACCGGAGTACCTACGCAGGCATGGGGAGAGCATGCAAACTCCATACAGAAATGACCGAGCCTTGGAATCAAACCCAGAACCTTCTTGCTGTGAAGCGGACGTGTTAACGACTACATCACCATGCTGCCCCAGTATGATAGCATTTCAACCTAATTTTGTTTGGGTCATTATGTCATGCAGTCCTGCCCCATGAGAACCTATCGTGAGCCACTCCTGGGTATTGGTCACTACTGGGTACTTGTTCAGGATCTCTCTTCTATGAGCTGAACTAGTTTTATAAACCCATGACTGTGCGTGTAATAGATTTACACACTTCTCCTGAGATCGAGCTTCGTTTCTGGTTGCCAGGTGAATTGACACCCTCATGCTGCCTGTAAATATGTGTTTGTGCAAAAAGGGTCTCGCAGAGAATTGATTATCTGGACTGAGTCCAAGAGTTTATCCTGTTAATGTGTTTATCAAGCACCAAGCAGCCATGGGATAAAGATTGTTGTCAGAGCTCTTGTGAACATGCACGGCTCAAGCTGGTGTTTAAAGTGGAGCGTCTAATGGACTCTCTGTTTTTATATACAGGAAGCAGGTTTTAAGGACTGTTTCATCCCTCTTCAATGGTCCTTTAATTAATGAGAACCTTTTTTATAATTCACTTTGAATAAATAAACAAATAAAACTTGCCATAATTACAAGAGTGGAGCAAAGAGATCGCTTCAGTGTTTTCACATCAGGGCTCGAGTGGTTTTAGAGGTTTAGTGTCAGATCGGTGGGTCAAGCATCAGTTTCCTGTGAACAGTCTTTAATATGGCTTATATTTTCTCTCTCTCTCTCTCTCTCTCTGTCTCTCTCTCTTGCAATCCAGTACAGGAGGCCGGTTGAATTGAGCCTCATCCAGACTTTGGGCTATATGTACATACATATACATAAGATAATTGTACCTTCATGATGAAGTCATTTTCATTTCTGAGTGCCGTTGGCTTTGCTCCAGGTTCCCTCAGATGGTTAACAGATGTTTTGACATTTCTCTGAAGACTTTCCTGCCTCACGGATTATTCCAAAGAATGCGAAGGTGGTCTTTCCTTGGGTGGTGTAGTGGTTAGCATGTATGTCTCATAGCAAGAAGGCTTGGGCATTTCTGTGTAGAGTTTGCATATTCTTTCCATGCTTACATGGGGTTCCTTTGGGTACTCTGGTTTTCTCCGACAGTCCAAAGACATTCACATTAAGCTAATTAGCTGTTTCACGTTGTCCCAGGTGTGGATGCAAGTGTGAATGGTTGTGTGCTGGCTCTGCAATGGAAAGGTGAGCTGTTCAGGGTGTACCCTGCTCTCACCCACTGTAGTCTGAGATAGGCTCCAGCCTCCCCATGACCCTAGTACTAGGATTAAATGGTTCAGCAAATGAGTGGTGAGTGAGTGAGTGAGTGGTTTTCTCTTGGGATTAAGATGAGTCATGAAAATGTCTTGTGAAAAAATAAGTATATTCTATGGAAATTGCTTTTTTGCGCCAACATCCTTGGACATTGTTGAACACGGTGGTACGGTGGCATAGTGTTTAGCACGTCCACCTTACAGCAAGTAGGTCCTGGGTTTGCGTCGTGGGCTTGGCTAGGGTGTTTCTGTGTGAAGTTTGAATGTTCTCGCTGTGCTTGCATGGGTTTCTTCCGGGTACTCCGGTTTCCCCTCACAATCCAAAAACATGCACATTAGGTTAACTGGCTGTTCCAAATTGCCCTTAGGTATAAGAGTAAGTGTGAATATTTGTGTGTGTGTTGGCTCTGCAATGGACTCGCAAGCTGTTCAGGGTGTACCTAGGCTGAGATCCTGCCCCTCCATGACCCTAGGAGGTCCAAGCGGTTTGGCATATTGATGGAAAAAACACCAAAAGGTGGTATACATTCACATTTATGGCATTTTGCAGACCCTATCCAGAGCGACTTACATTTATACTGTGTGAGCAGTTGAGGGTTAAGGGCCTTGCTCAAGGGCCCAGCAGTGGCAGGTTGGTGGTGGAACTCGGGCTTGAACCCCCAAGCTTCTGATCAGAAACCCAGAGCCTTAACCATTGAGCCCCCTCTGCCCTTGGTATACTTTATTAAAATCCCACGGAAAATTTCTTTCTCAATCATTTACTGAACAAAAATATAAATTTAATTTAATATTCTTCTGTGGCAAAAGTAAGTGCACCCTTCCCCTCAGGAGCCAGTAGCAGAAACTGTAAGAAAGTCTTTGAAAAAAACGACAACTCTTATTTAATTAAATACGCAGATTGTTTTGTTTCTCCTTTATTAAGCAGTGTACCAGTCGAAATGATGGTTGGTAATTTAACAGCAGATGGAATTCCGCCAGGCTCCAACAGCAAGTGTATTAGCCAAAGGTCCGAAGAGCAGGAGAGAGAGTGCTGAAATATTTATGGCAGTTTGATTTGGATCTCTCTCCCCCAAGGATGAGGGATTGAAAGTATACCATCTGCAAATGGCCACAGGCGAAACAGCGAGGAGGTCAGGCCTATAGGTTTTTTTCTTTACATGAAAACAACTCATCGAAGTCAGAAAACACAGAAAGGAGAAGAAATATATTCTCCGCCTGGGAGCAAGATCGTGGCTTTTGGAGCATTATGGATTCGCTTCCCCTCCCATCTCTTTCTTTTTTCTCCCTTTTTTGTTCCTGCAGCCAGTGTTCCTCATTTTCCTTGGATCAAAAATCCATTTGGGATCATCCATTCAATATTAAATCTGGCAGGTCCTTGTATACACAACAATCTCAATTTGCCATAAAGGTTTTGAAGTCTTTTATGCTAGGTGTCAGCAACTACGATCAAGTAGTGGCTGTTATATTGTTTATAGGACTCCAGGTTGATGGAATCTAGACTATGCTCACTACCTGTTGTCTTACCCAGTATATTTATAATTGTTTTTACATTTAACATGTTCTATAGAGTTGCTGAGATACATAATGATTTTAATTTTCATTCAAGGTGTGGCTATGAACTTACATTCATAGGCCTTGTTTCAAAAGCATGGAGATGACTGGAGTACAATATAAATGTAAATTTTTTTGGAATGACCCATGAATACACACTGAAGTCATTGGAGTCATGAGATGGATATATCTTTATTTATTATATAGCAACCAGAGTATGTGCATTCTAATTGGTTGATACATGGTCAATAATTTGCATATACGCACCGGGGCGTATCCGACTGGCAAGGTCTGCTATGAGCAGTGAAGCAGACATGCTAACTAAATAGGGTATTTCTGTGTGCAGTTTGTATGTTCTTCCTATGCTTGTGTGCGGTCCCTCCGTGTACTTTGGATACCTCCGATAGTCCAAAGACATGCAGATTAGGTCTAGTACTTACCCTACATCGCCCATAGATGTAAATGTGAATGTGAATGGTTGTTTATATCTGTGTTAGCACTGCGATAGATTGACACCCTGCCTTTCATCCAAAGCCAGTTGGGATTGGCTGCAGCTCACCCACAGCCCTGATGGATGAGTAGCATAGATGGATGGAAGACAAAAAATAACCATTCACTCATTTTTCGAACCACTTAATCCTATTAGGGTTGCAAAGAGGCTGGAGCCCATCTTAGCCGACACTAAGCGAAGGCGAGGCACACCGTAAACAGCTCACATTCCATTGCAGGGCCAACACACACACAGATATTCCCACTTACACTCACACCTAGGGGCAATTTGGAACAGTCAGTTAGCCTAATGTGCATGTCTTTGGACTGTGGAAATAAACCAGAGAACCCAGAGGAAACCCACGCAAGTAAAACCCCACACAGAAACACCAGAGCACAAGACTTGAACCCAGGACCTACTTGCTATGAGGGGGACATGCTAACCACTACACCACCGTGCCACCCGAGTAGTGACAGCTCGTTGATAGTGGGGCTTGAACCCCCAACCTTGGGATCAGTAATCCAGCACCCTCCCACCGGGCCACCACTGCCCCTACAGATAAGTAGTATACAGGAAATGTATTGAGGAATAAAGAGTTTACGAAATCCTGCACTGCTTGTCAGAAAGCTCTTGTTTGCAACAGGAAGGGAAAGAAGTCTAAAGCTACCAAAGTCCTCACAGACATGGCTGAAGATGCCTTTTTCAGAAGCAGGCAAGTAACAGCACCTGAGGTGAATTAATGATAATATAATAAACTACTTATATAAGCTAATTTGCTGAAAAATCTTAGCCCAAGGTCTTTTTGAATAGACCTCACCTTCGGGTTATACTGTACTAAAGACCTACGGCTAGGATTTCTCTGTACAGACCTCACATTCGGTTAATAAGTAAATTGATCACCTTGAGCAAATTCTCAAAGTGTTTTCCACTTAAATCTTTTAAATAATTAATTATAGGCTACATTTATTATTTTATTAAAATACAGTTTATGTTCGACAATTCTTAACCAAGTAACATTTGTTTATTTGTGGCCTTGAAGTCTTAAGTCACAATAAAAATAATCTGTGATGACATTTTAATAACAGACAAAAAAAAAAATGAAACTCCAGCATCAAATCAGTCAGAAACCGCATGAGTGTATTTTGAGATATAGCTGATTAATTCATAAGTGCGTACAAATGGGAGGATGGAGTCAATCTCAGCCGACTCTGGGCGAAGGCGGGGTACTACCAGAACAGCTCGCCCGACTTTTTATTTTCACATTATTCTATGTTATTTATTTATTTCCCCCCCAGTTTTTAGAAATTGCTATCAGCACCTTACTTCAAGGGGGCTGGTGGTGTAGTGCTTAGGGTGCTGGGCTCATGCTCGTAAGGTTATGGGTTCAAATCCCTGTTAGATCCCCACCATGCTAAGACTCCTGGGCAAGGTCTTAAACTCAAGTGTGCCCTCTGTCCACCCAGCAGTATAAATGGGTACCAGTAAAAATACTGGGAAGGTGACCTGCGATAGACTGGCGTCCCATCCAGGAGGAGATAAACTCCTAGTTGTTTCACACTACAGAAACCAGGGATAAGCTCAGGCCCGATGAGCCAGTAGGTTCTGGTGTAAAAAGCCCAACAGACTTACAGAAATGCTCTCGCTGCGCCTGGGACTCAAACCCAGGACCATCCAAGATATGCATTATTTGAAATCTCAATATCCTCAAATATTCCCGTCACCTCACCAGCTATGTTTCAACGTTTTAAACAGGCTTTAAATAATTTTTAAAGATAAATGCGAGTTGATTTTGGAAGGTTGCATGCTGTCACACCGTGTTGTACTACGGCAGTATTCCCGACATCAGTGTTATGATCTACAGTATAGATGATCCATAAATTGTCACTGTTGCTAGATAAATGACTCATCCATTCAGAAGTGAGTTGATCATTTTAAATCTTGTGCTCAGTGACTTGAACCTCGAGCCTCCTGTGATAACTCCTGCCGAAAGAGACATGTCTGTGTCTCTCATTTCCTCATGGTTACGCAGCCAATGAGGCTGGAAACAGAGCGAGAAGAGCCAAGACCTCGGTGTGCTTGATGGAAAACGCCAAACGAATCCTTCAGGGAAAAAAAAAACCAAACAAACAAAAAAATGAGACATGCCTGATTACTCTGCTGTCAGTTTTACTATGGCTGCCATAAGTGTCTGAACATCTAAAAAATAAATAAATAAATAAATAAATAAAAAATAATAATAATTACAGTAAATTTTCTTCTTTTGTTTTGTGACCCAAGGCTGGTCGGGCTAGGTTAAAGGGATATAATTAGAACCATTACAAAAGAAAATGTAACAATGAACCTGTTTTGGTGATTAAATAATAGGGGATGTGATTATGATCCCAACCGTGACCCTCCAAAGCCCAGACATAATCAATAGGCCATCAGACAACGGGTCATAAGGTCAAGGGTCAAGTAATAGGGGTCAGTAGTGTTTAGGTAAGGCCCAGGCTGTGCGTGTGTGTGTGTGTGTGTGTGTGTGTGTGTGTGTGTCTGTGTGCACCCTTTTAAGGCTAAAATAGTGATGCTGATTTGGTTAAATACCAGTCTGAAGACAGAGCACAATAAGATTCAGCTTTAAAAAAAAAAAAAAGATGGGTTCCACAAGGGGCAGACGAAGACCTTCTGATTGGGTCACCTTCGCTATTTTGTGCTTTGTCTGTAATTATTTACATGTCTTTTCTCTATTTTGAATAACACCTAACAAATAAAAATTACACAGTAAACATATTTAGGGCTCCCGACAAGGTGCGTGACTATCAACCTGAAGACAGTAGGTTTGAATCCAGGTTGATGCCGCAGCAGGAAGTCCATGGGAGCTGATTGGCCGAGTTCTCAGGGGAGGGATGGATGGATGGATGGATGGCATGCGCTTGATTTCCTGTCACTCACTAGCCAATCACGGGCGTCTGTTACCTAATTTGTACAGAAAGGGTGTATAGTGCTTTTTTTTTAGTGTTAGGCCGCCCCTGAATCTGCATGCGCAGCAGTTCGTAAAGATGCAAGTGTCAGGGAGGGGACACGTACTTGCTTGCGTCCCTCCCTGTTTGGTGGTGGTTGTGTGATAGGAAAGCAATACTTGATGGATGGGAATTGGCTATAACTAAATTAAAGGGAGAAAAATGGGGGTGTGGGCTGCGGGGCGGACCATCTTTAGGGCTACTAGAGAAAAAAGTGCTTTTTTTAAGCTATAAGGAATCTTCTACACTCACTTGATGAGATCTAGATGAAATAACGGCGCTCGAAATGTACAATTTTAATCCCAATTTGTAGTAGTGTGTGGGATGAAGGAAGGAAAGTTTTCCCTCTGTTCTTTTCCAACTCACAGCAGAGAATATCCACGTCAGGGTGCATTTTAGAGTTGAAGAGCTAGTCAGCAATGCGATGAAGTGTGTTGAAGTGCACTCAGCTCACCTGGAGGGAGAACATGTTTAAACCGATCAGCCTTAAATCTAGCCCATTAGGAAATGGCCCCGGTGAAGGCCTCTGAATCCATTATAAACTCATGAGGAATAATCTTTTGAGACGTGTTGAGAGAAATCCCTCCGTGAGCATCTCCGCTAGCATTTGCCTCACTGCTGCCTTCCTGCTTGCTCCCAGCATGCCCTGCCATTTACACCACAGCCACCCCTTAGCCGCCTCTGATCTGTGACCCGCGCAGACGTTTGGAAGAAGGAGGGAGATCATTTGAGCAAAGTACGCGGAAAGGTCCGAAAGAGCAGTACATCATCGGCCTCATCCTGAGCTTGAGCCGCTTGTCCCCCTCCCTCTGTCTCCTGGCGTTTATATGAAATATGTGCTACTTCCCATTTAAATTAGGAGCCCCTGAACCATGAAGAGCACCACAGGTATCTGTAGTGGAGGCAAGCCAGCTAACGCAGACACACACTCATCGGCCTGTGACATATTAAAGGCAGAGAAAATAAATTGCCTCCTCCCTGATGACTTATGAGCTGTGTCTCCGGACCCTGTGCTGCTCATTGGGGAAATTTCCTCCCTTTTCACTGGATGCAGTGGCTGTGTTGAGGATTATTTTTTCCTCTGGCATTTAGCTATTAAGAATTAATTGCATATCTATCTATCTATCTATCTATCTATCTATCTATCTATCTATCTATCTATCTATCTATCTATCTATCTATCT
>JBCNYH010000021.1:8051892-8067452 GCA_039654325.1 Tandanus tandanus
GTGTGTGTGTGTGTGTGTGTGTGTGTGTGTGTGTGTGTGTGTGTGTGTGTGTGTGTGTGTGTGTGAATAGTTGTGTGCATGTTGGCCATGCAGTGGACTGATGAGTTGTTCAGGTTGTACCTTCGTCCAGCGATCCTAATAGGATTAAGCTGTTCAGCGAATGAATGAATGAATAAGTAAAAACAGATCTCTGGGTAGAAATGCTTCGTCAGTGAGAAAGATCTGAGAATAACTGCCGGACAGGTATGAGCTGGCAGAAATTTTACAGTGACTCAAATAGCTGTCTAGCATCTCTGAACAAACAGCACATGGAATATTGAGGAAGGTTCGCTACAACATCAGAAACCTCAACAGGTTCCACTCCAGTCCCGAAATCTAAAACTACAGCATGCACGGGCTCAAAATTCTTAACTGTACAGCAAAAACTTGAAAAGTCAAAGTGTTTTGAGAAAATAATGAAAATGTAAATTCATTTCTAAATAAACATACAAGTTACTTATCAAGTTTCTTGCTAAAATCATGTATCTCCTTTCAATGTGATATTTTTCGACCAGTTGATGATTCAGATCAGATTACAAATAGACTTACTGGGTTTTTCTAAAGTACTGCCATGCAGCAATTTACTAGACCCCAGTAAATACGCAGAAGCTATTTGAGGAGTCCACTTGCAAAACCTGCTAAGTCAAGTTCCGATTCGAAAAATTCTTATAGGCATAGAAATTATCTGACAGAGTTTCACTTCTTCTGCTACAATTTATAACATGAGTTAGCAGGTTTTGAAAGTGTAGCTATCAGTGCAACATGCGCAGGTGCCTGAAAAAGAGCTTAAGGGAAATAACTTTTTTTTTTTACTTTTTTAAATTTATTTTATTTTTTATTTTTTTTTACAAGACGTGCTAACCACTACACCACTGTGCTGCCCATTATAGACTGTAGAAGAATCTATAACTGCATTCAATACATATACACTTTAACTTTTTTGTTTAAAACTCGAGCTCTGAAGATTGAAAAAGATGTAATTGGGATTAATGGTAAATTAATTCAATAAAAACATTCACCCACTCACTTACTGAACCGTTTAATCCTGTTAGGGTCTCGGAACCAGAGTACCCAGAGGAAACGCACACAAGCATGGAGGGAACATGCAAACTCCACAAAGAAACACTGGAAGCCTGGAACCTTCTTGGTGTGAGGCGGACATCCTAACCACTACGCCACCTTCCCGCCCACTGCACAGCAGTGGCACGTGGAATCATTTTGTTACTCTTCTAAATAAAATATCGCTGACAGAAACTCTCTAATGAACTTTTTTTTTTTTAATTTTTGAACATCTGTGGAAATTGTCGAGTAATTATACATTAAACGTGAACAGGTGAAATCATTATCTGCTTTACAGATGCCTTTACCAATTCATTGGGTGTTTGTATTTATTTAATTATTGAAACATTTGTATTTAGACGCAGCCAGTGTCACGTTTTGCCGATCAGCAGAAACACTCTCATTATTATAATGAGAATGTTTAATAATTACATGAAAGCAGGTGTGAGCAAATACTGCCTGATGGGTACAGTAAGTTATTTTATTAACAACAAAGGAGAGGATTAAGATTAAAAAAATTTTATTCCATAGGGGTCAAGTGAGAGACCGCGGTCTGCTACAGAGTAAATCCTGGATATAGGTGGAATTAATCTAATGTAGTTCTTATCACACCGCTCTAACATGCAAAATGTAATGTAAAGTCATCAACACCCAGCCATTAATTACAGTTTTACACTAGTGGAAGGAATAATAGTGGGTGTGTAGGCCTATTTCGAGCATGGCAATAACACCCATTAACACCCTCTGGTGTGGTTATGGAATTTCTTCTCTCCTGATTGGTAATGTTATAGTGCTTGAAATCTGTGAAATGTCTTTTGTAAATGCATCGTCAATTTTCTGTCATGTGGCAACTTTAAAAGAATGAAATAATCACTTGCTCATTTGCCGAACCGCTTAATGCTACTAAGGTCGCTTGGAGGCTGGAGTCTACCTCAGCTGACACTGGGTGAAGGCGTGGTAGACCTTGAACAGCTCACCAGACGAACGCAAGGTCAACACAGACACAAGCATTCACACTCACACTCACACCTGGGAGTAATTTAAAACAGCCACTTACCCTGGATTTACACTGGGGCGTGATGTCTGCGATCTCCATGTTTCAAAAAAAACGTTCTATCGTGATTGGCGTCAAATCATTATAAATCGTAAAAAAGTTTTGACAGTCAAATATTTGCAACGATCATCACGAACCCTCAACATCATCACAATTCGATCCCACGAACCCCACGCTCCTCACGATTCTCTTAAATCGTGGAAATCACGGACATCATGCCTCAGTGTAAAATGAGGTTTAGCCTAATGTGCATGTCTTTGGACTGTCGGAGGAAACCCGGAGTGCCCGGAGAAAACCCTTTCTGCAATATTGGACTGCTTCAACAATAGAATATCCAGGAATGTATTTTCTGATGATTTTCCACAATACTCACGATACAACATTGCTGTAATTACATGTGGTATGAAGCTACTTCAAAGAACAAGAGAGAACAACAGTACTACTGTACGTCTCTTATTTCTACCCCTGACTCACATGCCTCCCATACTAAAAAGAGAATTTTACACAGCATCCAGCGCTGGGCTTAACATGCACACAGCAGTGGGAATATCGACAAGAGGAATGCAGGAGAAGGCCTTTTTTTCCTCTCTCTCCGTCTGTCTCTTCTCTTTTAAAGAAACCTAAGATGTTCAAAAGGCATAAGAAGGATGGACGGCTATTCTGTGGAATCACAAAGACTCCCGACAACTTTGATCACTGAGATCTTATTCAATGCAAAATTAAGGCACTGGAGCGACTGATTTTAAGACATGTAAGTGAAATGGAAACATATAATAATGTACATAAGACCAGCCGCAGCATGAAAGGAGTCTTTTGTCAGGTCTTTGATTACACTTAGGCATTGTGACTGCTGAACAGCCGCCGACAATTATTACAATATAAGTGAGAGACGGAGAGAGAGAAAGAGAGAGAGAGAGAGGGAAAAAAGAAAGATATAGAGCATGATGGGATGCTGAGTTGAGCTCATGCCATTAGATGTGCAGTATTAGGGTTATTCTTGCAAGATTTAAAGTGAAACTCATTATGATACCAATATCTGATATGATATCCTATTTTAACAATGTAGATCGTTTTACTGCTGGTGAAGTCAGTGTATTCAAACATGAGCAGCATGGTGGCACCAAGCTTAGCTTCACAGAACACACCAAAAAGCATCTTTGTTGCATCATTATACCTGTGAGTACACTGGTCCAACATTATTGATTCATGAGTCAGGAGCTGGGTGGCATGGTGGCATAGTGATTAGCACATCCGCCTCACAGCAAGAAGCTCCTGGGTTCCTGGACTTGGCCACGGCATTTCTAAGTGGAGCTTGCATGTTCTCCCCGTGCTTGCGTGAGTTTCCTCTGATTACTTGGGTTTCCTCCGACAGTCCCAAAACATGCACATTAGGCTAACTGGCTGTTCCAGATTGCCCCTAGGTGTGGATGTGAGTGTGAATGGTTGAGAGTGTTGGCCCTGCGATGGTCTGCTGACTAGTTCAAAGTGTTGTATGGGTTTCCTCCGGGTACTTCGATTTCCTCCGACTGTTCCGCTTCTGAGAAAAATGAGGATACTGTGAGTATAGCTTTATTCAGGAGATTCGTCCATTGATCCAAATAATAATGGGTTGCGATCGTATTCAGGTTATCACATCAATGGACTGAAGAAAAGTGGTTCAGGGAGGGGGCGGCACGGTGGCGCAGTGGTTGGAACGTCTGCCTCACTGCAAGAAAGCCAGGGTTCGATGCTCGGGCATTTCTGTGTGGAGTTTGCATGTTCTCTCTGTGCTTGCGTGGGTTTCCGCCCGGTACTCCTTTTTCTTCCCACAATTCAAAAATATGCACAGTAGGATAATTGGCTGTTTTAGGTGTGAGTGTGTGTTGGCCCTGTGATGACCTGGCGAGCTGTACAGGGTGTACCCTGCCCTTGCCCAGAGTTGTCTGAGAATGGGCGCCAGCCTCCCCACGACCCTAATTAGGATTAAGCGGCTTAGAAAATGAATTAATGGTTCAGGGAGCATGAGGAATCATTTTCACATATGTATTGGCACCCCAGGTTCTTGACCTTAACCCTATTGAACGTTTTCGGGATGTGCTGGAGAACTTTATGGAGTGGTTCAAATTTTTTACCGCATCAGTTCAAGACGTCGGTGAGAAATGAACCCAATACTGAATGGAAATAAATGTTATTGCTGCTTAAGTTTCTTGAAACGATGGCATGATGATTACGTGCTATAAGCAAGGCTAAAGGCGGAACAGCAACATATTCGGGTGCACAGGCAGTGTATAAGTATTGCATAAGGTTCAGTTAGCTTTGCAAAGAAATAACCAGCAGAAATGTCCTTCCAAGTGCTACATTTACTTAGTTTATTACTGACTACATTTCTAAGCCTGTACATTTGTACTTTTGCTCGAGAAACGAAGTTGAATACATACTTTACTTTCGCAACCTCAGAATGGTTCACAAACAAAAGTGGAGCAACATCTTCTATCATGTTACTGATCTCTAAGATCAGAAAGGCAAAGAGTACAAGCTGGAATTTGAACCCACTTTTATAGTGCAGGAAGTTTTGCTTCCTGGGCGTCATCGTCATTACTGTTTACATTAGGTCTTGAGAGTGGGCGGAACAAAGACTTTCACTATATTTAAACCACAGTGAAGGTCAGAGTGAGGTCCAAACAGATCACCAGTATAAGTATATATAAGTGTATTACTGGCCACAATGATGTAATGCTGAAATGCTACTGCTGTGGGATCTCAGGAAAATAACTTTTCTTATTACGCAATCATGAGAAAAATAAGTTATGATCTTGAGAAAACTCACTTTTTGATGTTGACATCACACAGAAAATACCAACCCAGTCTCATGGCCTTTCTCTGTCTCTCTCTCTCTCTCTCTCTCTCTCTCTCTCTCTCTCTCATGTCCCATTTGCCAAATCGCTTTATCCTCTATACTAGAGTCGTGAGCAGGCTGGAGCCTATCCCATCCGACACTGGATGGAGACCATTGCAGGGCAACACACACACAAGTTAAAAGCATGTGTAATCCTTGGTGTTATGTCTATTTAACATGTATGGTAAGCATTTTACTCTCAATAATTGCATTATTGGCAGCATGGTACAGGTACTGGTTAGTATGTCCACCTCACAGCAAGAAGGTCCTGGGTTCAAGTCTCAGAATTGACGAGGGCGTTTCTGTGTGGAGTTTACATGTTCTCCCCTTGCTTGCATGGTTTCCTCTGGGTACTCTGGTTTCCTCCGACAGTCCAAAAACACACACAGTAGTCTAAATGGCTGTTCCAAATTGCGAGAGTGAATGGTTGTGTGTGTTTTGGCCCTGCAATGGAATGGTGAGCTGTTCACCCTTAATGCAGCCCGAAAGGCTCTTCGCCAGAGTCTTCTGAAATGGGTGCCAGCCTGTCCGCTGCCCTTGTTAGGATAGCGGCTTAGAAAATGAATGATTGAATGAATAAACCTTTATTTGCTGTTGTATTTTTTTGTAAGAAAACCATACAGAAAAAAAATGAACGCAAAACAATTCTCACCCTGGAATGCTTGTTTTTTAGGCTAACAGTTCTGGATAATGGGTGGCATGGTGGTGTAGTTGTTAGCGTGTCCACCTAACAGCATGAAGGTCCTGGGCTTTTGTCCTGGGCTCGGGCGCTTCTGTATGGCGTTAGCATGTTCTGCTCATGCTTGCATGGGTTTCCGATGGATATTCCGGTTACCTCTCACAGTCCAAAGACATGAATATTAGAGTAATTGACTGTTTCTAATTGCCCATAGGTGTAAGTGTGAATCGTTGTGTGTTTGCCCTGTGAAGGTCTGATGAGCTTTCCACAGTGCACTGGCTGAGATAAGCTCCAGCCTCCCTGCAACCCTAATAGGATTAAGTGGTTCAGCAAATGAGTGAGTGAGTTCTGGATGAAAAAAAAAATGTTTCTTATGATATTTTCATTCATTCATTTTCTGAACAGCTTAATCCTAATTAGGGTCTCGGGGAGACTAGTTCCCATCTCAGCCGACTCTGGGCAAGGGCAGAGTACACCCTGGACAGCTCGCCAGGCCATCGCAGGGCAGAAACACACTGACACCTTTCACCATAGACCGTGAGACACATGGCCGGCCTTTGATAACCCAGTTAGCTGCACTGGGGGCTTATGATATTTTGAAATTGATTTTTTTTTTTACAATCAGGAAAAAATAAATACATAAAATGACACAACCCTAGCACAACACACACACACACACACACACACACACACACACACACACACACACTGTACACCAATTAGCCATAACATTAAAGTCACTTCTTTTGTCAGTGGTTTTAATGTTATGGCTGATCAGAGTATGTACACCTCTGTTAAATATAAACTATCAAAGAATTTGGGTAATACAACAAAGGCTAACAATCAACTCTTTAGGAACCCAGCGATTAATTACACACTTATGGTACAAGTAACTAGCTCCTCATATAATACAGCATGTTCAGTCCACATTAATTGGTTCACTAATTAATTATACAGTACGTTCCATAAACATCCCACATTATATTAGATTCCATACACCATTTAATCTTTTAACTAAAAGACATATATTACAATTTACATTCCTCATAGTAAGCAATAAAAAATACAATGTTACTGCTACCTCAATAATAATAATAATAATAATAATAATAATATTATTATTATTGAGGTAGCAGCAACATTATATAATTAATATTGTATAATTAATATAATTAATAATAATAATAATAATACAGTAGAGTCTCATTATTATGAACATGTCAGGGTTCAATGCATCTCAGCGCATATTAAGTGACACTGCATTTTAGCATTTTTGCTAATATTTTATATATTTTAGCTAATATGCGGGTGTGAATGCGCTTGTGTGCGGGGGTGAATGCTGCCATAGATTAAAGCAGAAGGCTGTCATATTGCTGTAACATTGGTAATTTTCAGTGAAAAATGATAAAAGAAAATGCACTTTTTGGTCATCCCCGTGTTACAAATTTGGGGTCCATGGGGTGGGCGCACATTAAGTGGAAATGCACTTAAAAGCATATTAACGAGGGTCTACTGTACTCATAATAATAATAATAGTATATATAGTTTAAAATAATATTCATTTATTAACAATTTTTCGAACTGCTTTATCCTCTATTAGGGATGCGGGGAGGCTAAAGCCTATTTTAGCCGACTCTGGGCGAAGGTGTAGTACATTCTTAACAGCTACCCAGTCCATCGCAGGGCCAGCATACATACTTGGATACTTGGACACACGCATGCTCTGTCTAACTTAAAGATGAAGTAGAACTTCTAATTATCCAATTAGATCCTGGTGGTAGACCTATTGGAAAGTCCCTGTCTATGTAAATGTAAAGGTAACAACTTACTAGGACCAAGTGCGCACTTGTGGACTGCGGACAGACAAACACTCACACAATTTCTTGCAGAATGAAAATCGGTGCGTCACAGTGCCTTCCGGGAAGCTCACGCGAAAAGGAACTAGGACGAGGCAAAGAAAACACCAAGAACATGGAATATATTGAAAACTAAAAAAACCAAGAGCACAAAAAAACAAGGTTGATGCTGTGCACGTCAATGATGTAAGAGAGAGATCTTCAACTTCACTTCCTGAATGCGCCCACAAATACCACCCACTCTGCGAAACGCTATTCGCCGGCAAACCAGAAGTGGTGTTGTGACATTACCAAAGCCGTCACATACATGAATGAAGACTCCTTGTTCAGAAACAGGAAAACAGCGCCTGAAGTGAATTAAATAAGCTACGTATTATTCTTGCCTCTTTGCTTGGTCTGTACCGAGAAATCCCAGCACTTCAGTATTTTTGTCCGGATCTCGCACTCAGTTGATACTCAGTTCATATTTAACATATATTAATATTTTCTCGGCTCCTCAACAAGGTCAGAATGGGAAAAGTATGTATGTAAGTCCTTTTATAGACCCTTGGTGGTTTACAGTTGGTTTTTACTATTGGTGCTTGTCAAGTAAATAAACAACTTATTGTAACATGACCCATGAGTTCACTAACAAGCGAACCTTTTTTCCCATCACTTCTTATGTTAGCATAAGAGAGCCAAAAATTTAGCTGTGAGATAACTATGAGATCAGGATCACATGAGGGCTGGAGCCTATCTCAGCCGACACTGGATGAAGGCAGGGTACACCCTGAAGAGCTCATCAGTCCATCACAAGGCCAACACACAATCATTCACACACACGCGCAGTGGAAATTTGGAACAGCCATTTAGCGTACTGTGCATGTCTTTGGACTGTCAGAGGAAACTGGAGGAAACCCACACATACAAACTCCACACAGAAACATCCGGGACTCAGACCCAGGACCTTCTCGCTGAGAGGCTGATGTGCTTTGCCACTATGCCCTGAGATAACTCTGACCTTGTTAAATCTGTGTATTCGTGTTCTTACCTTGACGGACGACCGCAAAGCAAATGTCACTCCACTAAGTGAGTTTGTGAGCGGCGGTGTTGTACGTGTGTGATTAGCGTTGAAACCTTCGGAACAGGAACATGGAAAATACCAGTGGGGCCCAAGTCCTTGGCTGCAGTTTAATGAAAGGATTTTGCGGGGGATAAGACCGCGCACCTCTGCTCTTTCCCAAGGAACCTGACTGTCTCCCATTGCTCATCGCTACTCCGCCGTCAGAGGCTAGAAAAATCCACTGTCAGTATTACGGCGAGCAGTTCAATAATTCAGATTAGCGCTCATGTTTATTAATGCTCTACATCTGTGCAAACAACGTGTCAAGCAGAGAGTTTATTGTAATTGCCAGCGCAAACAAAACCTGAAAGAAGCAATTTCCAGCTACATTGTGCTGCAATAAGTAATGAGGCCATTGGCATTCACCGCTGATCGCTCATGCTTTTAGTCCTGGAGGAGCAAGGTGGGTATTTTTATAAGGCATGAAGTTAGCATCGGAGACTCTGCTTTTGCACAAGAGGGTGGCTGGTGATTTAAAGGGGCTCATTCACTTCCCAGGTATATTAAATTAATATGAAATACAGTGTTCTGTCAATCACTCACTCATTTGTCAAACTGCTTACTCCTACTCGGACACAGGGAGGCTGCCTAGGGGCAATTTGGTACAGCCAATTAGCCCAGTGTGCATGCCTTTGATTGTCTGAGGAAACTAGAGTACCCGGAGGAAACCCATGAAAGCACAACATGCAAACTCCACATAGAAACACCCTCACCAAGCCCAGGACTTGAACCCAGGACCTCCTTGGCGTGAGGCAGACGTGCTAACCACTAAGCCACCTAACACAGTGTTATCTCTTGTAAATAAAATGAAATAGGCCACAATATCTTTCTGAAACCATTTGCTTACTCTTGTACGCGAGTCTCAATGACCCCTGCACCGAGTGCCATGATTTTATTATTTTTCTTTGTCGTATGCGTTCTTCTACAAATCAGTGTTGCATTGCCACGTTATTGGTCATGTGCAAGATCGTTCTTCTGGTTATTGTTATTGTAAATAGACGCAGAACCAAAAACAGGATGTAAAACAGGTGAATAAAAGATACTAAGCTCGTGAGCTGGGCAAGCTGGCTATTCACTAGTGAATGGGTACCTTTAAGAGAACCTGTATTTCGAGAGTGTTCTGTCAAATGACATTTTTCACGACATTGGAGACATTAGGATTCGTTACTGTTACCACGTTGGTTTAACTTTTAATGCCAGTGAACTAGTCCTACTGCTTCTGCATGTCCAAAGCATTATTATCACAGTTGATGAGGCATAATAATAGACGTACAGGGATCTAGGTATGCATCCATTCTTACAATACATGAAATAGGCCTAAAGATTTGACAATACTGTTACAGTTTCTGTTCTTACAGTTCACTGTTACCTGGAATTTCATTGTTGAAATAAATGAAATACAAAGCAACAAATTCATGTATGTCAATTTGAGTACCAATATTTAATGATCAAAACCTGGGATGTAGGTTACAGGTTAATCCTGATCGGGTACAGACATTTAAATGATTTGTACAGGAAACGACTTTATTTCACTTCAATATACTTTCTTTGGTAAATTGTTGCATAAAATAAGTGAATGAGGTGTTTTTTTATTCCTCCTGTAAAATTTGGTTTTATGCACATACAAGGTTTGGACAGAACGCCCTTGATTTGTCTGTCTTTAGCAAAATTTTAGCCAGTTAGCTCATGGAGCATAAAGAACTTGCAGTACATTGTGGTACTGAGGTCTCATTACATGTTCCCATCCATTGCTTCTACCTCTAGATGTGATATGTATTGTTAAAAAAAAAGAGAGTTATTCAACTGAGAATGAGTTTGGATGTCTTGCACAAATCACTCGTTATTGCAAAATAGTTATTATTACTTAATTGAATTCTGGCGCTTCATATTTAATTAAATAAAACCTCTGGCTTTATTGAATTGCTCCCCTTCATTTGAAGCATACCGAACCATTTAGCAGTTTTCAGGCGTGCTTTATTTAAAACATACATTTCCAAGTCATTTCAAATGTAATCACCAGCCGTGTTTAATCACGCACCAGTGCTGAACAGTCGAGTTTCGAGTTTAATGTTGTGTCACCAGCACGGTCATGTGATATGGATCTGTAGACGAGAGTGCACTGACACTCGGACTGACATCACGTTTCGCTTATTAATTCTTCATCTCTGAAGTGAAAGATTGGACAGAGACATGAAGATATCTTTAAACATCTGCAGCAACCTCTGACCAGATTTCACCAGCCATCCTTAATTTTAATTTATTGAAAAGAAAAAAGTTACAAGTTCGGGCAGCACGGTGCGCAGTGGTTAGCATGTTCACCTCACAGCAAAAAGATCAGGCTCGATTCCCGGGCTCGGGGTGTCTGTCTGAAGTTCTCCCTGTGCTTGTGTGGGTTTCCTTCAGGTACTCTGGCTTCCTAAAAAGCATGCACTGTAGGCTGATTGGCAGTTCCAAATCACCCCTAGGTGTGAGTGTGCGTGTGAATGGTTGTGTGTGTTAACATGTAATGGTCTGGCGAGCTGTTCAGTGTGTTCACCCAGAGCTGGCAGAGATGGGCACCAGCCTCCCAGCGACCCTAATTAGGATTAAGTGGCTTAGAAAATGAATAAATAAAATGAATAAAGGATGAATGTTACAAGTTCGGGCGGCACATTGGTTTATCGGTTAGCACGTCCGCCTCACAGCAAGAAGGTCCTTGGTACGAGTCCTGGGCTAGGCTCAGGCGTTTCTGTGTGGAGGTTGCATGTTCCGGTCATGTTTTTTTTAGGTTTCCTCTGGTTTCCTCCCACAGTCTTAAGACATGCACATTAGGATAACTGGCCGTACCAAAATGTCTTACGTGTGGATGTGTGTTAATGGTTGTGTATATGTTGGCCCTGTGATGCTCTGGTGAGCTGTCCCGGGTGTACCCCATCTTCGTCCGCCTCCCCGCAACCCTAATAGGATTAATCGGTTTAGAAATTGAATGAATGAACAAATGTTCCAAGTGCCATCAGTTGTTGATTGATAACATAATGCTGTTGACACATAAGACCTGAGGTGAAAGCTCTCGGATTGATGTTGATAGCATTTATGACATCATAAACTACATAAAAACGTGATTAAAAGTGTCCACCAACACAGTGTTTGGTGTGTATAAAGTGAGAGGTATAGGAAATTTAGTGCCAATAAAATGGTCTCAGGGAGGCTTGAGCCTACTCAGCCAACTCTGGGCAAAGGCGGGGTACGTCTCTAACAGCTCGCCAATTTGTCACAAGGGCCATCACATACATCAATTCACACTCACACCTTTTGGAACAGCCAATTAGCCTAATGTACATGTTTTCAGACTGAGGGAGAAAACCGGAGTACCTGGAGGAAACCCAGGCAAGTATGGGAAGAACATGCAAACGTCACACAGAAACGCCCTTGCTTAGCCCTTGACAAGGACCCAGGACCTTCTTGCTGTGAGGCGGACGGGCTAACCACTATGCCTCCATACCGGCCTGCTAGACATTATCACTGAAGATATTACAGCGAATGTTGTAATAACTATTAAACAATTTTATGCGTCGTCCTGGATTACAGTCCCAATGTAACATACTGTGGGCATCAAGCAAGCTGACCCTGTCTACTGTCTGCAACCAAACCCCCCTTATGTTTGTATGGGTTTCCTCCGGGTACACAGGTTTCAAAAAATGCTACAAGGTGTAGGGGCCAGTGTAAAGTGCCCCTAGCTGTGAATAATTGTTAGTGTGTGTGTGTGTGTGTGTGGTGTCTTGAACTGAACATTCTGGGTGTGTCCCTGAATGAAGGTCATGGTCTGATTGTACACGCCCCTCCTGACCTTCCCTTTTTGCTTGCCCTCACAAAGTGTGTACGTTTCCTGCCACAGGCACATATGATCTGGGCACGCTTCTGACTGATTAACAGCACTTCATCATCATCATCATCATCATTCCCAGCATTTAACCCCTAGCTTTAATTCCATGCATTCTCAGCCTTTCTTTATTTTTCTTCCTGCCATTCTCTCTTGTCTGATTCGCTCATCTCCTTTTCTATCTGCTCGCAGAAATCGTACCTGCCATTATCAAGATCAGCCACTATTCGGCCTGTTGCCTCCTTCACACACCCACCCACACACACACACACACACACACACACACACAAACATGCACACACTACTTCTACCATCATCCTCACCGTTCCAGTCAGCCTACCGCCCTGAGCTTCCCCATGGCTCATCGGATTAATACTGCGCCTCTGCTGCAACAGCCAAGATTCACTTTCAGCTCCAGACAACACTTCTCACCCTCTCCCCCTGTACTGTAAATAAATATTCACGTTGAATGTCTCAAGAGCCTCCATTCAGGCCCTGGTACAAGTGATGGCATAAATATATGAAATATACCCTCTAGTTAATTTGTGTTAATTATAAGTTCGATGCAAGCAATGAAAGATCATTTCATATAATAATAACTTCATGTGGTCCTGTATCCAAAGATTATAGGTAATAGGGACTAGATATGGATATTAGTATGGAGTTTAAACCCCAGTGTTATAAGCCTTGTACAACCCCAATTCCCAAAAAATTCAAACTAATAATAATGATTTCTGGAGGTGCTCCTGAACCCATGCAGTGATTTGCATTACAGAATCATGCCTGTTTTTTAATGCAGTGCTGCCTGAGAGCCCAAAGATCAGGGCACCCTTTGTTGATTTTCATTCTTGTCGCTGACACACAGAGATTTCTCAAGATTCTTGAAATCTTTTAATGATATTATGTACACTAGATGATGACATAGCTATTCAAAGTCTTTAAAATTTTACAATGAAGAATATTATTCTGAAATTCTTCCACAGTTTGCAGATAGACATGGTGGTGTAGTGGTTAGCACATCTGCCTCACAGTAAGAAGGGCCTGGGTTTGAGTCCCGGGCTCAGCAAGGGCATTTCAACGTGGAGTTTGCATGGTCTGCTTGTGCTTGTGTGGGTTTCCTCTGGGTAGTCCGGTTTCCTCCCACAGTCCAAAGACATGCACATGAGGCTATTTAGCTGTTCCAAATTTTCGCTAGGATGTGAGTGTGAATGGTTGTGTGTGTGTGTGTTACCCCTGCAATGGTCTGGTGAGCAGTCCGTCGCAGAGTCAACACACACACACACACACACAACCATTCACACTCACACTCACACCTCGGGGCAAATTAAAACAGGTAATTAGCCTAATGTGCATGGCTTTAGACTGTCGGAGAAGTCAAGAGAACCCGGAGGAAACCCACACAAGCATGAGGAAAACACACGGAGCCCAGAAATGTCACGCCGTGAGGCGGACATGCTTAGCACTACACCAACCTGCAGGCCCGGAATAAACATATACATGGTAATGAGTTAGCGCTGTTCTGCACATTTACATGTTCAGCTATTTTGGTTTGTGTACCGGTATTAGGCTTTCTTACTGCATGATTTGTGTGTATGTAATATATTTAAGCGATACAGAGGCTTATTTTAACATAAATGACCATAAAAGGCAAAAAAAGTGGTAATTTTATCCCGTGGATTACTAGCAGGGGCTGAACTCTTGGGGTTAGCAGTCATTTTTCCCCAGAAGTGACATCAATACTTTCGGCGGGGTCTTGTGGAGATCGTGATATGTCATATTCCAGTGACTCTGATTATAAAAATGCTGCCAGAGATGAGCATCCAAATCCAAAATGGCTTATGCAGCTAACATTTTGCCAACTCGGCTTTCCTGTCGTCAGTTGGTTTAGGAACAAAAAGAAATGTTTTCCACGATTTCTACACTTGTTATTTGTACAGCTCAGCACTGGCCGATAATGTGTTATGGTACACGGGTTAGTGACAGAGCCCAGCCAATTCAACGAGTTCACATCACTACCAGACTGGAATAGCCAATCAGAAAGGCAACATGTCTCTGAGCATGCCTAGAGTCGTAACACTCGCGCACACATTGAAAACGGGCAAGGACTGATGTTGCCGGAAGGAACAGCTGATGTCATACGTGATTGTTTTAAATAGATAGTAACACTAATTCACCACAGGTACCTTTTAAATAAATTATTGGTATTTAAATCACCTGTCAGGATCAATTTAGCCCTGCAATGGTCTGATGAGCTGTTCAGGGTGTAGCCTGCCTTCGCTCAGTGTCGGCTGATATAAGACTAGGATTTAGCGTTTCGGCAAATGAGTGAGGATCAATTTATTGCTTTATTTTGCAACACAAAGCACAATATTTGCTGGATGAATTTTAAAAGAAACCCGTGTCACAGACACCCTCCTGTCTTGCTTGCTTGGCGTATCTGACACATCTTAGCTCGCAGTAATGGCTGGGGATTAGCTTGGGAAGAGATTGATAGGTGTATTTGTCACAGTGCCCACTTACATACAGCTTGTGTGTCAGTATCATTAATCAACGACTAAACCGTTTTCAGTCCTGCATCACAGCAGAGTGACACAGATGGTGCTCTTGATGCCTAAATGTTACACAGCGATGACTAAAAGACTGTCTAAACATCAGGCATACGTGATGTCACTTAAGCCATGATCAATGTTCAAATTAAAGATCTAAAAGGACTGGATGAAAAAAAGCAATATCTATAAAATAGTGTAACAGTTCATAAGAAGAATGTCTTCGAGTTTATGGCACAAATCAGAAAACAAAAAAAAAAAGACAAGAGGCTGCAGTAAGATGCGAGACGTACAGGCTGAGCTGATTGAAACACAGAACAGGTGAGTACAATCACTCTCACTACCACACCTAGGGGCAATTTGGAACAGCCAATTACCCTAACGTGCATGTCTTTGGAGCATGGAAGGAAACTGTATTATTCATTCATTCATTCATTTTCTGAACCGCTTATTCCTAATTAGGGTCGCGGGGAGGCTGGCGCCCATCTCAG
>JBCNYH010000021.1:8121165-8137371 GCA_039654325.1 Tandanus tandanus
TTATTATTACTATCACTATTACTATTATTATTATTATTATTATTATTATTATTATTTTCATTATTAGTATTATTATTATTATTATTATTATCACTATTATTATTATTATTATTATTATTATTACTATCACTATTATTATTATTATTATTATTATTATTATTAATAATAATAATAATAATAATAATCATAATAATAATCATAATAATAATAATACCTGCCCGGAGGTAATCAGCTATCGCTTTAACAGCAAGCTTTTCAACCTGCGATGTCTACAAGCCAAGGCAAAGATCAGGCATCTGTCCATTATCAAACTGATGATATGGCGGTTTTGTTCCTGCTCAAAATTTGATCTGCAACAGATCTCTGACGCTTTTCACAGTGGTTACACGCGACTTGGTCTCACATTAAACACAATGAAAACTGAGGTTCTACATCAATCACAAACCCTGCTGCTACCCAGCCTGATAGCCCCAAAATTCTGGTGCTGGATGAAGAGCTACCAACCACTAGCTCCTTTAAATACCTTGGCAGTTACATCAATTCCAATGCAACACTTGAGTACGCAGCACAGCTGCATCCTTTGGAAAGCTAAGTAAACATGTTTTGCACAACCACGACCTGACTATAATAACCAAAATAAAAGTTTACGATGCTGTGGTCCTCCTCTCTGCTTTATAGGAGCGAGACCTGGACAACCTACCGTAGACAGTTAAAAAGCACCTGAGCGCTACCACCAGAGTGTAGTCTGTACGGATAAAAGGACAAACGTCAGCGTTTTGGAAGACACCAGGTCCAGAGCCTGGACATCGAATCCGGGACCTTCTTTCTGAGAAACAAATGTGCTAACTACTGCATCACCAAGTCACCTATTATTATTATTTCTATCATTATTATTATTATTATTATTATTATGAATTAATTCATTTTCTGAACCGTTTAATCCTAATTAGGGTCGCGCGGAGGCTGGCGCCCATCTCAGCTGATATTTTACTACTCTTTAGAAGCATATCAGACACACTGTGAGAAAATGTCCAGGGTTTAGATCTTATCTCCAGTGAGTCCCGGGTGCACAGATGGACATTCTCCCATGGTGTGAGATCAGGAAGGACACGTATCACTCTGTGTTGTTCATTTACCCGTGTCTGTAAACACTGCTCCCTCAAACACTTTCACTAACTACAGTGAAATGTTGGATCACGTCGACATGGACTCAACACAAACTGATGAAACTGGTCTTATTTATTGTACATAAATATATTAACATGGCCTTTCAGTATAATTTATTATTGTTTATGACTTTAAGAGACACTTTTTTTAAGAGAGACTCTGTATGAGAGAGTATTTGCTCTGTGTTCACTCTTCCTCTCTCATACGCAGACGCTCCATGGTGTCGGCACTGTCAGGCACTCGAACCGGTTTACGCTGAAGCTGCATCACAGCTGAAGAACGAATCCTCACCTGTTCGCCTGGCCAAGGTTGACGCCACCGAGGAGAAGGAACTCGCTAAAGAATTTGAGGTTAACAGTTTTCCATCGATAAAACTGTTCAGGGAGGGTCGCAGACAGAACGCCACCGATTTTACAGGTACACACAGTCAGTTGTAGTGATGTAGGTGGATATGTAACAAAAGTAGTGATTAATAAACTCCTGAACATGTTTACTGTGTTAAAGGAAAGCGTCAAGTAAAAGGAATCATACAGTGGCTGCAGCGCCGCTTGGGACCGAGTGCAGTTATACTACACGATGGCAAAGTCGCTCAGGAGCTCATTGACTCACACAATGTTGTGGTGCTCGGATTCTTTAAGGTAAATGTGGTGTTGAGGTTATTTTGGTTTAAGTTTTAATTGAGAGGCTGGAGCCTATCTCAGCAAACTCTGGGTAAAAGCGGGGAACATCCTGAACAGCTCTCCAGACCATCGCAAGGCCAGCACACACACACACACACACACACACACACACACACACACACACACACACACACACACAACTATTGACACTTTGGCAATTTGGAACAGTCAATTAGTGATAACTAATGTGCATATATTTGGACTGTTGGAGGAAACCGGAGTACCCGGATGAAACTGACGAGAAGGTTGCGGGCATGTGATACAAAACTCACCTGTTGTGTGATTGATAACGCCATCGTAGACCCTTGTTGTGAAGTTTTGAACATGTTCAAAGTTTTTTTCCGTCTCACAGGTAATTCATGGCATCAGGTCCATTTCCTGAATCTGTAGTGTGATGCCCTATTTACATGTACATTTACGGCATTTGGCAGACGCTCTTATCCAGAGCGACTTACAATTATCATTTTTATACAAGTGAGGGTTAAGAGCCTTGCTCAAGGGCCCAACAGTGGTGATAATGGGGATAGAACCATTGACCTTTGGATCAGTAACCCATCGCCTTAACCACTAAGCCACCACTGCCCTATTATGTCCTACGGCTGTGTTATGATATACACATTTCATACACATTTTGGGTCATCTGATGCACTTAGAATTGTACGGCTTTCTTATAATAGTCCTATGATTGCCCTACGTTGAACCCAAAGGAATTCCTTATATATGGTTGATTATTGTATGACATTTTTACGACAGTGTTAGATTTAGCTGTATGATGGTTGTACATCAAACAAGTATCACAGGAATATCATACAAGGATTTTAATAATTGTCTTGCAATAATCATCTCACTCTCATATGAACTCTATAGAAATTATAGTTTACCCTATAGAAATTACCTACTTTCCTCACAACAGACGTACAAGGTGTATTATATATGCAAATGCAAATTAAAACCGTGGGCGGCACGGTCGTGTAGTGGTTAGCACATCCATCTCACGGCAAGAAGGTCCTGGTTTTGAGTTCAGGGGTTGGTGCGGATGTTTCTGTGTGGAGTTTGCATATTCCCCTCGTGCTTGCATGGGTTTCCTCCAACAATTCAAAGACATTCACATTAGGTTAACTGTCTGTTCCAAATTGCTCCAAGTGTAAGTGTGATTGCTTGAGTGTGTGTGCTGACCTTGCGATGGACTGGCAAGTTGCTCAGGGTGTACCTTCGTGTGATGTTGGCTGAGATTCCTGCAACCTTAGTAGGATTAAGTGGTTCAGCAAATGAATGAATAAATGAATGAATCATGCAGTGTAGGTTTGTATGACAAAAGAAATCTTGCCTTTTATTGCTCATTCTACTACATTAACTTTACATGGTCACTTGCTGCTCATCACTTCCTGTGTGGACACTGCTTGAGTTCGGACATTGCAACAATCAAATTGCATGGTGCTAACTTACTATATATGTGAGTTTTGATGAACTCAAGCTGTAAAGGTAGTCAAGGTTTTATAAGGCATCTTCATAACCACATGATTAAATTATTTTTTTAGTGTAGAGGCTAGAACCAATACAACAAGCTCAACTGAGCTCCACACCAGAGGAATATTTGTGACACATTTGGATCTGGCTACATAGCTGATAATGGCAATTATTTTCCCAGTTATGTTCCCAGTTTAAGAAACAGAAATCAAATCTTTATAGAATTGTCCATCAGGTCATTCATGTGATTCCACTCAGTAATATCAGAGGAGTAGAACTTGAAAGCTCATGACTGTTATGTCATGATTCTACATCCGGGTCGAAAAAGTAAAAAAAAACCCTGAGCCCTCAGAAGTGGTGGTATTGTCTTATATTATATTGTTGCCAAATTTCATTCAATTCTGTCTACGCATCATGGAGCAGTTGGACTTTGAATTTTTTAGTTATGACATCATACTGTTTCCAACACAAAAATCTTAAATCAAGCTCCATGGAACTGTAGATATTGTCTGGAAGAACAAGTCTGCCAACTTTCACGTGACTCTGATCGCTGATAACGGAGAAGTAGAACTTTTAGGGCCAACTGTCCACAACAACAACAAGACAAGAAAGACTTTGACTCCGAATTCCCCCAGTGTAAAAAATGGACAGGAGAGAGTGTCACAGTGATACACTAGTTTTATAACATAATTACAGCAGATATCGGGTTTCTGTAAACATTTTGGTGAACTTGTCTTTCAACACACCGTTTCTATTAAAGTGCACTTTGCCAGTTCCTTCAACGAGCAACAACAGTGAAGATCTTGATGCACAAATGATATACATGTCACAATGAAGATCCCTAGCCATACCTTCTAAAGGTTTTCAGTGGCAGTTATGTTGTCACAGGCTAGCTAGTACTGAGTCGCTGCTTGCACTGTGTGTACACTGTACATTTTCTTTGTGAAATTGAGCATACTTAATAATCCCCCCCCCCCCCCCCCCTCTCTCTCTCAAGCCGCAAATGCTACTCCTGAGATAGTAATTCTTCATAGAAACCATAAAGATGGCTGTGGATCTTCTTCCCTCCATCAGCCTCCATCATGCCATCACTGAGCTCCATCGACTTCAAAAAAATTGCCCTCAACTACAATGAATACAGAAATGACTCAGATGCCCATATTCATAAGTTGATCATAATTGATTGTATAGCATACACTTACATTATATATGCGCTAATATAATGTCGGACCGCCTTAAGTCTTGATTAAAGCAAGTAATCGCCATTGCAATGTCATGACAACCCTAAGAAGCATCACAAAATGAATTATCCATCCAGTGTTGGGTACATTTTTCACCGGCATCTTGAATTAATGACAGGAAAATCAATCCACTCCATAAAGTCTTCTCCTGCTCATCCCAAAGACTTTCAATAAGGTTAAGGTCAGGACTCTGGGGTGCCAATTCATGTGTGGAAATGGTTCCTCATGCTCCCTGAACCAGTCTTTCACTATTTGAGCCCCAATTGTATATCTGTTCCATTAGGAGAGAAAAAGTCCATTGATGGGATAACCTGGTCATTCAGTAGATTCAGGTCATCAACTGACTTCATTTTACTGCCATATTAATGTTGCTGAGCCTCGACCTGAGCAGTGGTTAGCACGTCCTAGTCCTTGGTTTGAGTCCCAGGCTTGGGGTCTTTCTGTGTGAAGTTTGCATGTTCTTCCCATACTTGCGTGGGTTTCCTCTGGGTATACCGGTTTCCTTTCACATCCAAAGACACACACATTAGGCTAACTGACTGTTCTAAATTGCCCCAATATATGGATAACAGTGTGAATGGTTGTTTGTGTAGGTGTTGGCCCTGCAATGGTCTGGCAAGCTGTCCAGGGTCTACCCTGCCCTCGCGCAGTGTCGGCTAAGATAGGCTCCAACCACACCATGACTCTAATATTGCGACTAAGCGGTTCGGCAAATGAGTGAGTGATTTGAGTTTAATATCCACCTATGGACTGGTGCACCATGTTGAAAGTTGAACCATCATTGTGTTTAAAAAGCAAAAACCTTTTACTCATACCAAACTCAAAGCCCTGCCTGTTCAAGAACATCTCTTCCTGCTTCCTTACTGTGTCATTAGTTTCTTCTCCATGCTGTCTGTTACAAACAAGAACAAACTGCAACAAAGATAAATAAAACCACACTCAGACTGCCTTGAGGACAATCAGACATCCCACTCCCTGTATATGGAAACATCACACCACATCTGTCATCTGTAAAGGCGGCTCCATTTCCAGCGACCCTAGCCACCCACTGCAGTGTCACTTCACAGGACTGCCATCAGGTCACAGGTACAGGAGTATCACAGCCAACATAACATGTTACAGTCAGAGTTTTGTTCTATTTGCAATGTGAAACTCAGATTTCTAGCCTCACTCTGCATGCCAGCACCATGCATTAGTGGTTTAACTGTCTGTCCCCTGAAAGATACACTTTCTGTTGTTCACACTGGGAAACAGAATTGGTGAATAAAGTTTGAAAGTTTAGTTACATGGGAAAATTCCTTGTAGTGGTCCTGCAAATGGTCCGGAGAGCTGTACAGGTTGTACCCTACCTTTGCCCAGAGTCAGCTGAGATAAGCTCCAGTCCCTCGTGACCCTCACAAGCATGGGAGCACAAGCAAACTTCACAAAGAAACGTCTTCGCCAAGCCCAGGACTCGAACCCAGGACCTTCTTGCAGTGAGAGGAACATGCTAACCACTACGCCACCTTTCCATCCCTGTTTACTCTTTAGATTTAATTAATTTATTTATTGCTGCAACATTTTAAAATGTAATGTTTTGAAATTCTGGATGCCGTATCTGTATCGATCCTGGATTGTATAGTAGATATTGGTGTCACATCATCTGCACATTCCTGCGCTCAGCCTGACTTGCATTGCACCACCCAGAATTCCCTGCTCTTATCCTAATCACCCAACTATTGACACACATCACATGACTGCACACCTTTTCCCCATCCACCCTGATCACCTGCACTATAAAAGACTCTGTTCTAGACTCACGTTGCAAAGTATTGTTCTTGTGAATGTGTTTTGTGACATACCGAGCCGTTGTGATAAGTTTGGCACTCTGTATATCTAGACGGTTCTGTTTACTGTTACCGAGTATCTACTTGTGCATCTGGCATCCTGTTTCTTGCCTGATATCTGCCTGCCTGTTTATATGTGTGTGTGGATTTGCCTTGGATGAACTGTTAGCCTTACTGTTAACCTGTACTCTTACTATGCTTGGATCTGTTTGTCTTGACGTTTATGAAAACTAGATTTATGTGCAATTGCATCCACTAGTTTCTCTAACCTGCTTCAGTGACAATTGAAATTGGATTTTTTTTTTTAACCATTTGTAAATATTTTTATCTAAAGATACTTTTTGTTATTAGGATTATTTTAGTGATGTTTATACTCTATTATAGATTTGTTATATATGCAAAGCTTTTGTATTAATTGTATTTTTTTAGCTACATGTGTGTCTGTGGAGCGGTACAGTGGCATAGTGGTTAGCACATCTTCCTTACAGCAGGACAGTCATGAGTTCAAGTCCCAAGCTCAGGCATATCTGTATGGAGTTTGCATGTTCCATATGCTTGCATGGGTTTCCTCCAGGTACTCCGGTTTTCTACCACAGTCCAAAAACATGCACATTAGGCTATTTGGTTGTTTCAAATCGTCCCTAAGTGTGTGTGTGAATAGTCAAGCTGTTCAGGGTGTACCTCACCTTCGCCCAGTGTTGGCTGAGATAGGCTCTACCTCTAGCGCAACCCTAATAGGATTAAGTGGTTTGGCAAATGAATAAATGAATGAAGGTTTGTTTGGTAATTTTGCACCTCTCCAGCCCCACCAGGTTTTACTTCCAAAAATATTGTAAAGCTTAGCATTTTTCTTTCTTTTTTTAATCAGATAGGCACTACCAGGCTCAACACTTCAATGTAAGTATCATTTCTGGAAAGCAAAAAGGAGTTTTATGTTTTCTAATTAATATACATGTATAAATAAATAACAAAATGATAATGTAAAAAAGTGTATAAATATGTCAAATCAATGATAAAATATTGATAATTCACACTCATCACTCTTGCCAAACCGCTTAATCCTACACGGGTCGCGGGGAGGTTGGAGCCTATCTCAGCCGACACTGGGTGAAGGCAGGGTACACCTGTCTTTGGACTGTGGGAGGAAAGCAGAGTACCCTGAGGAAACCCATGCAAGCACAGAGAGAACATGCAAACTATACACAGAAATGAATGAGCCCGGAACTTGAACCCAGGACCTTCCTGCTGTGAGATGAAGGTGCTAACACAAACTGCACCACAGTACTAGAAATAAAAAGTAAAAAATCTCCCCTTTATCGGTCCATGTGTATATATGTGCCCCATTTTATCCATACTTAAATCCATCATCCATCAGGGGTCATGGAGAACCTGGCACCAGCATAAAACTTGAATTTTATCCTGTATATAAATACTTATATTCATTGCTCACACATATATGGTTAAGCTGCAGAAACAAAGACAATATTGCAGTATGAATGGTTCATTACTGCATCATGTTTTGTTATTCTTTAAAAAATAACTAATTCTAAAAGCTGGATAAGAATGTCTAGAGATGAGAGTGATGGGTCAGGCATTGGACGGTGGGTGAACACTTCCATACAGTAATAATTTATCAGGCAGTGTTTGTAAAAGTTTACCAGAGAAAAGTTGGTGGAGTGGGTTGAAATGGCTTGTTTTTTGTTTTTTTTAAGAGGACAGAGGATAACAGATTCAGCCTGCACCCACATACATACACAGCACACTCATTAGATGGTTGTTTTTGTAACTTACATTAATTCAAGTATACTTCAAGTCTATCCAAATTTAATACACTCACTCACTTATTTGCCAAACTGCTTAATCCTACTAGGGTCATGGGGAGGCTGAGCCTACACCCTACACACAACCATTCTTACTCACTTACACTCAATCCTAGTGGTGATTTGGAACAGCCAATTAGCCTAATATTCATGTCTTTGGATTGTTGGAGGAAACCAGAGTACTTGGAGGAATCCCAGAAAAGAACAAGGAGAACATGGAAACTACGCACAAAAATGCCCTCAACCCAGAACTCAAACCCAGGACCTTCTTGGTGTACTAGAATTTTTTTTATTTTTTTTATTTTGCTATACTGTATTAATCCCACAAGGGAAATTATTGCTTCTGCATTTAACCCATCCAAAATGAGCACACATATAAACAGTGAGCACACACACACTCGGAGCAGTGGGATGCCGCACACACTGGGGCGCCCGGAGAACAGTTGGGGAGTAGGTGCCTTGCTCAAGGGCACTTCAGCCATGAATGTGGAGGAGGGGAAGGGGTGATTTTTGGGCGATTGTTTGGCAATTGCTCGTGATTCTTATGAGTTGGCAACTGTAAGTGATTATCTGCGATGATGGGCAGTGGTTGGAAATTGGAAATTATTTTTGACTGTCTTTATTGTAGTTGGCGGCCATATCGTTAACTATCCCCAACTATGGTTGCAGACAGTCAAGCACAGTTGCAGATTGTCTGAGACTGTCTGAGACTTCATCTGAGACTGTCTGAGACTCTGTTGGCTACAATCCGCGACTGCAGTCACGGACCAAGCTGACGATATCCATGACCATAATGCTCAGATGAAAATCTCTGATGGTGTGAGACTGTCTGCAACTAAGTCCCCAACTATCTGTGATCAACCACAATGGTCTCAGACTGTCAGTATTATAATCGCGGATAGTTGACGACAGTCACCGATTAGTAGATTATTGTGTGTAATCGTCCAACATTTTGAAACAAGTTTAAAAAAAATAGACGATTTTCCACAATGAGTGGATTCCTCACTGACAGTCACTGACAGTCAGTGATATGGTCGACGATATCGGTCGCAGACCCCTCATGCTCGCTCCCGACCTAAAAATTAATCAAATCGTGGGCATTATCAGGCGTTGTTGCCCAAATGAGATCAGGGCTTAAGTTTACTACAAGTGAAGTACAATAGGTGTGACTAACATGAAGTGAAGGGCAAATCATGACCCCCCCCCCCCTTTTTTTTTTTACACCTGTAGCACGAGGTATAGTGTCTTACCTTGCATAAATATTGGTGACATGGCTTGACTCATGAATGTAATCAGATCAAACTTTTCATTCATTATATTTGATCACAGACGGCACGGTAGCATAGTGGTTAGCACATCTGCCTTACAACAAGAAATTTGCATGATCTCCGCTTGCTTGTGTGGGCTTCCTCCAAGTACTATGGTTTCCTCTGACAGTCCAAAAACATGCACATTAGGCTAACTGGCTGTTCCAAATTGCCTCTAAGTACAAGTGGGAGCGTGAATGGTTCTGTGTGTGTTGGCTCTGCAATGAATTGGTGAGCTGTTCGGGGTGTACCCCGCATTCACCGGGTGTCGGCTAAGATAGGCTCCTGCCTCCCTTCCTTTTGCTGGTTCAGCAAATAAATGAATGAATGAATAAATGAATTAATTCATATTTGATGACCTACCTATTTTGTTCCACTAGCCAGCTCCTCCCATAATACCACAATTACCACCAGAGACACAGGAAGCCAGCCAAATACAATTTCTGCTCAAGCTGTATCACAGAGTAATGGAACACACAAACATGAGCTCACAGATGCCCATCATAGTGTCAATGTGACTGACAGCGACCAGTAAGTATGCCAACCGACCTGCTCAGACAGCACAGCCGAATTGCTCCCTTCGATACTGGCTGTGGTATGGTCAAGAATCCGACTCACAACCTCGAGCTGATGAAGTAAAGGTTTTTCTGTTCGTCTACTTGGCAGGAGTAAATCATTTCTGGCCACTCCACTGCACATAGGTTTTCTTTATTAAAGAATGCACATTTTGGTTAAAGCATTCTCTTTTGAGCATTCTTCCATCCAAAATTGTTTGAAATGAGGGCTTTGGCTAGGCCATTCTGTAACTTGTTGGACCATTCCCTTGGAAAGGTCCACTTCAAATTTCATCTGTAGAGAGATGGCTTCATATTATCTCCAAGCCCTCTTTGATAGGATGCAGAACTTATATTTGAATAACTGACTGCAAGCTACCCAGTCCCTGAGGCAGTGAAGCAACCCCAAACCATGACATTTCAACACCATGCTTCACATTACTCTCTCTATGCTTGATTTGTCTTTTCAAATCTCATTATTACAAAAGGCCTGGCCTTTGCCTATATGTGACCCGAGCTGACAAAATGAGTCAGAAGTCGCAATTGCACTTTGGAGAGACAGGCCAAAATACATTGTAATGCATTAAAATATAATTTTTTGTTTTTTCTCTGATTTCATAGATGAATTATTAATCTATCATTTCCCAAAGTTTTATAGCTGAGAAACTTATATAAAGTGATGAAACTGGCCATTTAGTATGGGGTCCTAAACTTGGAAGAAAAGACCAGGAAGTATCCATAAGCCCAGCGAAATTAGATGTTTAGTTTCTCGTCACCGGCCGCATGTGATTTTGGCCCTGCATGAAAATAGTTTGTCGCTCATTGCTGAAAAAAATAAAAAATAAAAAAAAACCTGTGTCAACAACTTCGTTGGTCCTGCTGACAATTTTTTTGTTTTAAACCAAACAATCCCTGATTAAATGAACACTGACAGGGTCATCATCAATTGACTGCCCTGCCGTAAGTTTGTAAGTTTGGCACCTCCGCATGCTGTGAACAGCACTATTAAGGCTGCTTCTTGGATTCAGAAAGAGGCTGTGTTTCCACACATGTACAAGTGCACGGCTGCTTTTCAATTGGTAATTGTACCTAGTTTGTGTGAGATTCTATTTTCATTTTAAATTAAATAGTTTGCCAAACCTCTTTGTAAGTGTCGGTCTCAAGTGATGCCTGTCTGAAGTACCCTTACCTCATGTTGTACTATCTGTCCCTGTGATCTGTTACAGATAATTGTTGAAGTTTAATAAATTGAATTTAAATTTGAATTCTGACATCTTATTTACTTCCTTTCCTCTTGAAATTATGGGAAATTCTGTAATCAAATGGGCTGCTAAGGTTTATGTCAGTAGAAGGAAGTTAACCCATTGGTTGCTAAGGACATTTGAAGGATACCTTGTCAGGACAGTCCCAAAACTTTAATGCATTTTTCTCTGTTTTTCTTTAGAATAATGGATGTAATCCAAACCTTCAAATGTTCATAACCTTGTCAGTTTTCAAGATATTTCAATAAGCATAAGCTTTGTAGCATTGCAAAGCTTACAGTTTTCTTCTTTCAACCCTGCCACTAACTCATTTTTTAATTTTTGGTCATTCAATTCAATTCAATTCAGTTTTATTTGTATAGCGCGCAAAGCAGCTTTACATAGTAAAAGTAATTTAAAAAGGAATTTAAACATTTTTCAACAACCCCTACACATCCCTAATGAGCAAGCCCGCAGCGGCAGTGGCAAGGAAAAACTCCCTCAGTTGACACGAGGAAGAAACCTTGAGAGGAACCAGGCTCAAAAGGAAACCCATCCTCATTTGGGTGAAAGTCCAACATGTAGTCCAGATGGTTATACCACAGCTGTAAGTCCTAAATAATTGTGGCAAAGGAGTTTATATCACCAGAAGTGAAAAGTCATTTTCAAAGTCTCTGAGTGCACATCTAAGTCCATATTGATCAGCAGGAGCGAGGGGCATCCAAGATGAGAACTCCAGCCAGCATCAGCAGACCTAGACAGACCTCAGGACTCAGAAAACAGAAGTTCATTCAGACTGATTTTGCCAGATCGGGTCACATATGTCCATTGGCAAACTTTAATCTTGATGTAATTTTACTTTTGGACAGCAAAAGCTTTTTCCTGGCACACCTCCAATGCAGGTCAAATTTGTCCAGTCTCCTTCTGTTTAGTAAGGGGCCATTGAGACTTGCGTACAGGAGTAAACAAATGGTTTCTGAAAGACATTGTGACCGATTGTATTTTATTTCTAAGAGACAACACTGCATTTCATGTTTATTTAATATACCTGGGAAGTGAATAGGCCCCTTTAAGTGTATGTTATAGATTAACACTACTTCAGTTCAACAGTTGTGTGGAATACATTCTTTTATAGTGTACTTTGTGTGCTGTGTTTTAGTAAGGGTGTACTAGCAGTCGGGGAGGCACACAGGGGAAAGTTCTATTCAGTAAGCATTACATGGATGTAAAACTACCATATTTCACAATTCCAAGGCAGTTAAACTTGCAGCTTAACATCCAGCCGTTACTCAAACGGACTTGGTACACACATAATCTGCGTTTCTGAGAATCATGGGACTGTAAAACTCACAAAACATTCTCATGAAAAGTGACACCATGAACACTCAACTGATGAAAGGCAGCTGTGGAGGAGCGACTGTCGAGACGATTGCTAAAGCGCTCACGATGATGCCTATAATAGTGATGGCTGATGTCAGATACGTTGCAGTTTATAGTGCTGATGTCAGCAATATGAACTGCATGCTTGCTCCTTTTAACATTTTAATAGGATCTTATGCCAACCATTTTTTTCTACACAAAATATAGTACACTGATAGTAAAGCTAGAAGGAGTAATAAGATAATTAGTATTTAAAAGACAGTTTGATTACAATTTTAAAGCACCAACATTCTTAGATATTTTACCCATTGAGAAATAAAAGGCAACAGATAGTGACAATATAATATATTTGCACTGCCGTATATGTAGGGGCAACACGGTGGGGTAGGGGTTAGCCTCCCACAGACTAATGACATGCACGTTAGGCTAACTGGCTGTTCCAAATTGCCCCTAGGAGTGAGTAAGAGTGTGAGTGGTTGTGTGTGGGCTGAGATAGGCTCCAGCCTACCCACAACCCTAGTTGACAGAGAATTTCCAGACCTTAGTCTTGATGCATTGCTATCATTCAATTAATACATCAAATCCTCTGTCTGGAATTTCCCAGTACTGACCTCTCGCTCGGTTAATTAATAGCATATATTTGCTCCAGTGTGGTATCTTTTCTTCTGTCGAGTCTCTTATGTACATGGTTTAATTAAACATCTTTTTTTTCTTTATTGGCTCAGTTTCTGCATCTTGATGTCACAGATTAGACATGCAGATGGGTTGTGTTGCTCCATGGTGAGCCATCACAATATTTTCTATAATAATAATAATTGTGCCTTGGCATGGATTCTACAAAACTCCTGAACTTTGATTGAGGAACACTATTCTTCTAAAAGATGTTCCCTCAATTGGCATTTGGATGATGGAGTCCATTGTTCAAGATCTCATTCCAGCATCTCCCATAGGGGTTCATTTGGGTTGAGATCTAGTGAGTCATGTCAATACTCTGCTGTGTGGTAAGAATACATTCCTTCTAAGGAAATTCTCTTTAAGATTGCCTTAGTGGGTGGAAAGGAACTTGTAGCAATGCTAGCTGCCAGCTTCATGCCTTTCCTCATTCATGACGGTTTACGCAGCTTCCAGGGCTGAAAGCAGAGGTTCTCGAATACATTAGCAGGATTATGTTTTGGATATATTGAACGCCTGACACTTTTTAGGCTGGTCTTGTGGTTCCTGGAGTTTTTCTTTGGGTAGAAGTGGATTGCTGGTATCTATTTTACTCTTGTTTTCTTAAAGGATAAACACCCATAATATTAAAATACATCAAAATTTAAGGGTTAAACACAAATGTCAGCTCACACTCACATCCACACCTAGGGGCAATTTCAAACGGCCAGTTAACCTAAAATGCATGTCTTTGAACTGTGTGAGGAAACTGGAGTACCCGGAGGAAAGCCACACAGGTACAACATGGAAACTCCACACAGAAACATCATTGCCGAACCCAGAACCTTTTTGTTGTGAGGTGGACATGCTAACCACTATGCCACATGTGTCGCCCCTGGTATAAACTAGGTAATAGGAAGGATCGGGCTCCCTACCACTATGAGCAAACACTGTTATTCTGACAGAAGTTTCAATGCTTTTTCTGTAGCTGTAGGTCTTAAAGCTCTGACGCCTGAAGTCTGACGCACCCATCAATTGCTATCAAGTGTCTGCAGCTGTCTTTTGCCCAGTGTAGTGTTTCCCTCACTGATGTAACTAATCAGCTCTCATCAGCGCCCCTTAAACTTATTGACTGTATGGAATTAGCTTTTAGATTAAAGCCTGGAAGTGAGAAGCAGTTTTCGGATTGGATGCTCAGCTTAGCAAATCAATTCAAAGCAAGCAAACAGCAAAAGAACATACACCAACACACGCTGGTGAGAATTTCTTAAATTTCACTGATCTGATGTATCTATGGGCGGCACGGTAGCGTAGTGGTTAGCATACCCACCTCAAATCAAGAAGGTCCGGGGTTCAAGTCCCGGGCTCGGCCAGGGTGTTCCTGTGTGGGGTCAGAATGTTCTTCCCATGCTTGTGTGGGTTTCTTCCTACAGTCCAAAGACATGCATGCTAGGCTAACTGGCTGTTTTAAATTGCCCCTAGGTGTGAGTGTGAGTAGTTGTGTGTGTTGGACTGCAATAGACTGGTGAGCTGTTCAGGCTGTACCTCATTTTCACACAAAGTCAGCTGACATGGGCTCCACCCTTCCTGCGACCCTAGTGGGATTAAGCGGTTTTTGCAAATGGATGAACGCATGAAGTAGTAGGGTTTAAGGTAAAACTGAGCACACACTCCTTGTTTTTTTTATTTATTTCTGTAGTCCAAGGCACACATGTAGAAATCAAGGACCCTGCACAGGGTGAATGTATTGTAACTAGCCACGCCCCTACTGATAACCACACTCTCTAACTAGCCAATCCTGTGTGAACTGCATATAGCCCTTCATTTGAACTGACCACTCCTGTGTTGCCTTATGTATAAAAGTGTGTAAAAGTTTGAAGACTCATAAAATAAAAGGACTGTGATGGCCTGGCAAGCTGTCCAGGGTGTACTCTGCCCTCGCCCAGAGTCAGCTGACATGGGCGCCAGCCTCCCCACGACCCTAAGCGGTTCAGAAAATGAATGAATGAATGAATAAAATAAAAGGATGACATTGTCGACCATGAGCATGTGTGCTGTGTTCCTGTTTTCTCCTCACACCTGATAAGGAAAGGTAATGTGTGAGCGGGGGTGGAGGAATCGAAAGCCAAGTATGTGGGAAATTTTTAGTTGGAATTGCAATGCATTTGCATCTTTTAATATTCAGTGGACACAGAATTAAAAGATAAAACCTAACCTAAGCTAGTAGATTAGGTACTAATACATCACAAATCCATCCACTATCTAGTGCTTATCAGGGTTATAGGGGAAGCTGGAGACAGTCCAGGCTGAGATGGGTCAAGAGGCAGAGTGAAGCCTGAACAGGTTGCCAATCAATCACAAGACTAACGGAGAAGTGAACACGCATTTGCAAATATGCAACCTCCACACTGAAAATCCCCAGCTTATTGCTATATCAATACTCATAATAACCTATTATTTGATTATTTGATGGATCAAACCTAGCATGGCTTGACTGTATAATGTAGTTCCAGGATGCAGTACTGTACTTCTTTGTAATATAGTTGTGTATTGATATTACCACTGACTCTGACAGATACTTTTAAAAACCCAAATGTTAACAGCAGCTGTAATGGTACATTGATGGGATAGAAGGTATGCTAGCATCTCTACAGGTTCTTATGCAGCGGAAGGGGGAACTTTGAAGTGGTGCTCTGATCTTCTCTTCCTGCTCTCCAGACACGTTGTTCGGGCTAAGCAGGAGAGGAAAACACAAACCATCTCAGTCAGTGCACCTTTAAAATAATCATCACAAGGAAAGAGAGAGAGAGAGAGAGAGAGAGAGAGAGAGAGAGAGAGAGAGAGAGTGTGTGTGTGTGTGTGTGTGTGTGTG
>JBCNYH010000021.1:8139865-8151756 GCA_039654325.1 Tandanus tandanus
ATTGGAGACCTCTCTCATCTTTTAAGTGGGAGAACTTGCACAATTGGTGGCTGACTAAATGCTTTTTTGCCCCACTGCAAATATGTATATGTAAGTCTAAAATTCGAAGTTACTAATATCTATATAAACAGATACAGAATGAATCCTGTCAGTGAGTAAAATGGACAGTATTATCAATATGATAAACAGTAGAATGCAAATGTAACACGCGGATGTTGTTGCTATATGGAGGAGTTGTACAGTTTAATGGCCACAGGTAGTTTCCTGTGTCGTTCAGTGGAGCATTTATGTGGTATCAGTCTCTCACTGAATGTGCTCCAGTGACTGCAGGTTGTGAAGCGGGTGGGAGGTATTGTTCAATGTTGTCTTTATTTTGGCCAACATTCGCCTCTCAGACACTACCGTCAGATTCCAGCTCCATCCCCACAACGTTACTGGCCTTGCGGATCAGTTTGTTCCGTTTGTTTGCGTCTGCAACCCTCTGCCTGCTGCCCGAGCATGCAACAGCCTAGAGAGTAGCGCTGGCCACAACAGACTCATAAAACATCTTAAGCAGTATTCGGCAGATGTTAAACGACGGCTCTGACCCTTCTTGTAAAGTGCGGTAGTGTTCTTAACCCAGTCCAGTTTATTGTCAATATAAACTCCAAGGTATTTGTAATCCTCCACCATTTCCACATTGACGCCCTGGTTGGAAACAGGGGCTGCTGGTGTTTTGGATCTCCTAAAATCCACAATCAGTTCCTTGGTCTTTGACACATTAAGCTGCAGATGATTCTGTTCACACCATTGGACGAATGTTCCGTCTCATCACCTCCACTGATACATCCAACTACAGCGGAGTCATCAGAAAACTTCTGAAGATGGAAGGTCTCTGTGCAGTAGCTAGGTGAAGAGAAAAGGGGAGAGGATGGTCCCTTGTGGTGCTCTGGTGTTGCTGACCACCGTGTCCGACACACTGTGGTGCAGGCGCACATACTGTGGTCTTCCGGTCAGGTAGTTTACAATTCAGGACACAAGAGAGGCATCCACCTGCATCGCTGTCAACTTCTCACCCAGGAGGATTGGTCTGATGGTATTGAATGCACTGGAAAAGTCAAAAAACATGACCCTCACATTGCTCGCTGGCTGGTCCAGGTGGGTGAAGACATGGTTAAGCAGGTAGATGATGGCGATAGAACTCCGAGGCAAGTTGTTGGGGGGGTGTTGTTGTCTTGAATGTGTCATAGTGGTTAGCAAGTCTTACTAATGGCCTGAAGGTCCTGGGTTCGAGTCCTGGGCTTAAGCATTTCTGTGTGGAGTTTGCATGTTCTCCCCGTGCTTGCATGGGTTTCCTCTGGGTACTCCGGTTTCCTCGCACAACCCAAAGACATGCACATGAGGCTAATTGGCTGTTTCAAATTGCCCCTGGATGTGAGTGTGAATAGCTGTGTGTGCTGGCCCTGCAATGGTCTGGCAAGCTGTTCACCCGCCTTCGCATAGTGTTGGCTGAGATAGGCTCCAACCTCCCCATGACCCTTGTAGGATTTAGCGATTCGGCAAATGAGTGAGTGGGACTGATTTCTATTTATTTATCCATCATTTGAGCTGTTCTATGAGGGCATCTATGTCATATTTGTTTTTTTTGGGGGTGTAGATATAGGTGTTGTAAAAGTTTTGGCACCACCCCAACCCAACAACACCGGACACCGCCCATCCTTCTGGCCATTTGTGTGTTTATGTCCATCTGAGTCACCTCTGTCAGTCCAAAATAATTAGCAATGGCATGAGTGCTAACAGACCTAAAGTGTGTGGACATGTCCTTGAGACGTCTTTATTACACACACACATACACACAAACCCCCCCCCCCCCCCAACACACACACACACACACACACTCACTCATCTTTCCTTCTCCTCTCCATTCGTACTCCTCTGCTTCTATCTCCTCTCGTCTTTATCCTTCTCTTCTTAAGGTATTTTTTACTGAAGGGGTGAGAGTGACGGAGAAGAGGATGGAAGGAGGGGGAGAGCACCGAAGAAGAGCGAGCACTCGACTTGAAGTCGGGAGAGATAATTCGACGCTCTGTTTAAGGTTAAGGCTCCATTTGCATTTCAAAAGCGATCGCGACGTCTCGTAGCTCAGGGACGCCGGCCAGCTTGTGGCATGTCACTGAGTGTCAGCAGGCGCCGAGGCCTTGATGAAATTAATAGAGCGGCCCATGATTGATAATACCCCTCATCTGCCACGCTTTAACCGGTCTCTCTTCACCTGTGCTCACCCTGAGTGGCCTGTTTTGATTCCTCAGCCGTTTACGAGGTCATGCATGTTTATGCATGGGCCTTTAGGTGCACCAGGCTGCTGATGCATGCCTCTATAAGTCCCCTGCGTTTTAGAAGTCGTTCCATCCCAGCGTGGTGTGATGGAGAGAGAGAGAGAGAGAGAGAGAACGGGTGGATGCACAACATCAGGCAGGAAGTAAAGATTCTTAAAACTTCACTCAGTGTTCAATCCATTGCTGGTTTGGTGTCTTGGGTTTTTTTAATTACGTTAATTGAGATTATTATTTTTTATACATCATTAATCTTTAAAAAGGCCATGTCTTCTTCCTCTTTTTCTTCTTCCTCTTCTTCTTCTCCTTTTACTCCTTCTCCTGCTTTGTCTTCTTCTTCCTCATTTTCATCATCTTCTTCTTCTCCTTTTTCTCCTTCTTCTTCATCATCTTCTTCTCCTTCTTCTTCTTCCTCTTCTTTTTCATCTGGTTGTCCTTCTTCTTCCCCTTCTTCTTCTTTTTCCTCTTCTTCCTCATTTTCAGTTCTTTCTTCTTCTTCTTCTTCTTCCTCTTCTTCTTCTTCTTCTTCTTCTTCCTCTTCTTCTCTTTCCTCTTCCTTTTCTTCTTCTTATCCTTCTTCTCATTCTTCTGCCCCTTCTTCTCCTTCTTCTTCCTCTTCTTCTTCATCTGGTTCTCCTTCTTCCCCTTCTTCTTCCTCTTCGTTTTCTTCTTCTTCTCTTTCTTCTTCTTCTCCTCCTTCTTCTTCTTTTTCATCTTCTTCTTCTCCTTCTTCTACCTCTTTTTCTCCTTCTTCTCTTTCTTCTTCCTTTTCTTCTTCTTCTCCTTCTTTTTCCGGTTCTTCTTCTTCTTCTTCTTTTTCTTCTACTACTACTTCTTCTTCCTCCTCTTCTTCTTCTTCTCCTCCTTCTTATCTTTCTTCTTCTCCTTCTTTTTTCCTCTTCTTCTTCTTCTTCTTCTCTTTCTTCGTCCCTTTTTTTCTTCGTCTGATTCTCCTTCTTCCTCTTCTTCTTCCTCTTCTTCTTTCCCTTCTTCTCCTTCTTCTATGTCTTCTTCTTGTTCTACTTCTTTTTCTCCTTCTTCTTCTTCTCATTCATATTTTCTTCTTTCCCTTCTTCTCCTTCTTCTTTTCCTTCTTTTTCTTCTTTGTCTTCTTCGCCTTCTTTTTCTTCTCCTTCTTCTTTTTCTCCTCCTCCTTCTTCTCCTTCTTCTTTTGCTTCTTCTTTTTCTTCTCCTTCTTCTCATTTTTCTTCTCCTTCTTTTCTTCCCCTTCTTCTCCTTCTTTTTCTTCTTCTCCTTTATCTTTTTCATCCTTAAACCTTATTTTGGCATAAAACAACAGACATTTTTAATTTCATTATATTTATTTATTTGTTTGTTTGTTTGGTTGGTTGGTTGGTTGCCACTGAAAGCTATGTTATGGCTCCCTCTCCATTCATTTAGATTGAGGCCTAGCCTGAAATAACTGCCCGACATGTTACCAAGATGTCTGCTGGGTAAACTTCCTGGACTTTCATGTCATTCACACACTCTCAGCTGCTAGATTTTTCCTGAGTAGACCACCACCTTTACACACAAGCACATATGATAATATAATATTTTAAAAAGTCAGGGATAGACTTGTTTGTCCAACCAAAAAAATAATAATAAATAAACGTTGGTGAATGATAATATTTTGTTGTTGCGCCTTTATCCTTGATCATAGCATGTAATCTCCATGACATTGTTGCTCCAGTTGGAATTGGATTGTTGCAATGAAATGAAGTCAGCTGATGACCTGCATGTACAGAATGCGCTGGACTTTTTCTTCCCTGGTGGCACGGATACAAAATGGGGACTCAAATAATGAAAGAGTGGTTCAGGGAGCATGAGGAAACATTTACACATGTATTGGCACCCCAGAGTCCTGACCTTAACTTTATAGAAAGTCTTATAGATGTGCAGGAGAAGACTTTATGGAGTGGTTCAGTTTTCCATCATCAATTCAAAACGTCAGTGAGAAATGAACCCAACACTGGATGGAAAGAAATGTTTCTGAACTTTGCTGAAACAATGCCATGGTGATTACATGCTGTAATCAAGGCTAAAGGCAGTCCAACAAAATATTACTGTGGGGGACCTTTCTTGGCCAGGCAGTGTACAATATAATGAAAAATGGGTGACTTTTTGGAAAAGAATAAAAATAATTAAGGACTTATGATAATATATGAATTAAAAAAGAAACAATCTAGCATACTACCAACAATATTTGTACTTGAATAGTCCTGGCTGTAATTATCACATTATTCACTGCAAATTTTGTATACTTTAAATACAGTAGTGTTAGTGGTTAGCACGTCCGCCTCATAGCTAAAAGGTCCTGAGTTTGAGTTCCGGGGTCGACAAGGTTGTTCAAAATTGACCCTAGTTGTGTGAATGGCTGTTCATGTGTTGCCCAGTGATGGTCTGGTGAGCCGTTCAGGATGCACACCCTTGCTATTTTCTGTTGCTAAACGAAAACAGTGGCAGGCTTGGCTCAGTGATTAAAGCTCTGGGTTACTGATCTAAAAGTCAGTGGTTTAATCCCGAATACCACCAAGCCCCCACTGGTGGGCTCTTGAGCAAGGAACTTAACCCTCATGTGCTCAGTTTTATAAAAAATAGCCATTTTATAGAACGTCGTAACCCCTCAGCCAGGGTGCCTGAATCGCAGGACAAACTTAATATGTTCAAGGTCACTGTGCCAAGGTCAAAGGTCACATATGCAAATTAGCTACCCCAGGCACAGGTTGAGGTCATAGGGAGTGCCTATGCAAAATTTCAGAAAGCTATCATGCATATAAGCCGTGCAATGGCCCTGACAAACTATATATGTACAAGGTCACTGTGCCAAGGTCAAAGGTCACATATGCAAATTAGCTAACCCAATCACAGGTTTAGGTCATAGGGAGTGCCTCTGCAAAATTCAGAAAGCTATCATGCATATGAGCTGAGCAACGGCCCGGACAAACTCGATATGTTCAAGGTTACTGTGCCAAGGGAAAGGTCACATATGCAAATTAGGTACCTTAAGGACAGGTTTAGGTCATAGGAGTGCCTATACAAAATTTCAGAAAGCTATCATGCATATGAGCCGAGCAATGGCCGGGACAACCTTTAGATGTTTAAGGTCACTGTGCAAAGGTCAAAGGTCACATATTCAAAGGTCACATATGCAAATTAGCTACCCCATGCATAGGTTTTGGTCATAGGGAGTGCCTACGCAAATTAGCTACCCCACGCACAGGTTTAGGTCATAGGGAGTGTCGTTGGTTTGGCCGCCAAGACCACAACAACACCCCCCCCGCCATCACCGGCTGAGGGGTAAAAACGAAAAAATGTAACTTGCTCCGAATAAGAGCATCTGCCAAACGCCATAAAATGTAAATGTAAAACAAGTGACAAGGTTCTGGGTTCAATCTCTTGGCCAACACTGGCCTGACTGTGTGGAGTTTGGGATTCCTCTGGGTACACCAGTTTCCTCCCACAATCCAAAGACCCTAGGTGTGAGTGTGAATGGTGGTGGTGTGTGTGTGTGTGTGTGTGTGTGTGTGTGTGTGCGCACATGTGTGTGTTGGCTATGTGATGGACTGGTGAGCTGTTCAGGTTGTACCCTGCATTCGCTTGGTGTCGGTTGAGATAGGCTTCAGCCTTCCTGCGACCCTATAGGAAGACTAATCCTACATAGGTGTGAAGTTGGTGTCCATCCTTTTTTTTCTCTCAACTTAAATTAAAATCAAGTCAAATTATCCACAATTATTTTTTCCCTATGATTCAGGGTGGCAAGTGAATGGCGGATCATGAAATGACACCAGCACGGAACAGTTCTGTAGAAGTCGAAGTATCATTCTTCATAAACTCCCTCCTTTTTTCTCCAAATCTCCAAATCAGCGCTTTCATAAAAAAAAAAAAGGCGGGATGGTGTGTGTTTCATGTGATTGACCAAAACTCTGAAGAGTTCAACGAGATCACAAGCAATGTCGACCAGCCCCTCTGATCCATCCGCCTCACAGCTTCAGTTAACAAGCACTTATTGTTTTCTCTTCTCTCGCTCGGCCGCCCAAAAGATAAAACGAGAGAGTCTCTCATTCTTTTTTGTCTCGTCGTCTTTTTTACGCTTTGCTCACTTATTCACTCGTCTGTGCTGCCCATTATCTGAATGTATTGAAGGTGTTGAGATAAAGAGAGGAAGAGAGAGAGAGAGAGAGAGAGAGAGAGAGAGAGAGAGAGAGAGAGAGAGAGAGAAAAAAGAATAATTGGAGAGGAAAAGGGGAGCACTAAAAAAAGACGGCAGGGCGAATAGCGTTTGAATCAATTACATCCTAAAGAAATTTCCATTTGCATTCTTATCTGCTCAGAAGCGCAACAAATGCCAGCTGCCTTTGTCGAGTTATTTTTAGGTTTTTTGTTTTTTTGTTGTTGTTGTTTTTTTTTTTTTTGATAATTGTGTAGGAAATATCAAATTTGCATAGAGTGATTATTGTTGATTGTTTATCTAGCCGTCAAGATGGCTCTATATTCCAAGGCTGACAGGTTGTCAAGCACTTAAAACTCATTTATTTGCCAAAATTTGCATGTAATTTGGTGTTAATGAGGGGGTGGCGCTGGACATGATTAAAGCCCAGTTCTAAAGGAAGAGAAGCCTGGCTGTCATCTCTCCACACATGCACACTCACACGCACACACACACACACACACACACACACACACACACACACACACACACACAGATGTGGATCCGTAAGCACTGTCCTTACCTGTTTGCTAGGACAATAGCAGGACGAGTGCAAACCCAAACTAAAAACACACTTGTTTGGTGTCATTGTTATTCAAATCAGAGCAGCTCGGTGGCTAAATTAATAAAGAAGTATAGAGGACGGTCCACTCTCCTTTGAAAGTGTGATTAATTAGATTTTTATTAACATAGAGCAGATGATACCCCCGCCACAAGTTTGGATGCGAGCGGCCTGTCCCAGCAGGCCGCCGTCCTTGTTGGTTGTCGTTTATCAGCTTTGTCTTTCATTATCTCGTCTCGCAACTAATCTTCTATCGGATGGCTTGACAAGACGCGTCAGGAAAATAAGTAAACATTACTTTGGTTTGAGTGAAACTTTTTCAGATAAGGAAAGATGCTGGTTGAAATGTGGTACGCTATCACGGCTGGTGACAAGGAGAACAGGCTGAGGCCGGATGTTCTGTAAAGACTAGTGCATATTATACATTTTTAGCCATGTCATTATCATGCTAATCACTACTGGCTCATTTTTCCATCGCTGAGTGATTACGGAAGTGCTAATATTAATAATCATGTTAGATTTCCTTGGCTGTGTGAGCCTTGCTGCGATGAGATGCAAGCACAGCAATGAGAAACCTGCTAGGTTGTGGGGAGGCTGGAGCCTCTCGTCTCAGCCATCTCTGGGCACAGGTGGGGTTAACCCTGAACAGCTCGCCAGTCCAGGGCAGGACACAGTGAGAAAAAGCCAGAGAAAATCTGAAAGGAAATCGAATGTATCTGCTGTACCGTGCAACAGATTCCTGAATATAGTTCATGGTGGCATGGTGGCGTAGTGGTTAGCATATCTGCCTCACAGCAAGAGTGAGTTCGAGTTCCAGGCTCGGCAAGAGCATTTCTTTGTGGAGTTTGCCTGTTGCCTTTGCGCTTGAATGGGTTTCATCTGGATACTCTGGTTTCCTCTGACAGTCTTAGGCTATTTGGCTGTTCCAAATTGCCCCTCAGTGTGGATGTGAGTGTAAATGTTATGTGTGTTGCCCTGCAATGGCAGGGTACACCCTGAATAGTTCGCCAGACCGTCGCACGGCCAACACATAACTATTCACATTGACACACATCTATGGGCTATTTGGAACAGCCAAATAGCCTAATGTGTTTTAGAACAGACAATTCACACCATGTACATTTGACATTATATACAACACAGTGAGAGTCACATGACAAATAGCTATATATTGGGTTGGTGATTCCTGTAGTGTGCATTCAGCTGTATAGAGGTCAGATATATTACACCTCTTTCACCAAAATAATGTGAGATGTTAGCAAACGGAGCATGGCATAGTCATGTGCTTGCAACAGGAACGAGCAGTATTCTGGTGAGTTATCATGACATCATGCTGTCAACATTTCTCGGACACTGACATACAGTGGTCAGTGGAGACCCTTAAAATGCTTTAACGTGTCTATGGCAATGAAGCAGTGAGTCTGGGGAGGTATTTTAAGTGGCATTCACAACTTAAGGAAGAAGGATCAGCTCATTGCTTCATTGCCACAGGCTTGCAGAAGCATTCATAAGTAAAAAAGAAAAAATAAATAAAAAAATCAAAAAACACCTTCTAATGAACACGGGAGACTTTTAATATGTTCTACAAGGATCCAACTTGGATTCAACAAGAATTTAACATTTTTAAGTACCATTTTGACTCTCAAAAAGGTAATATTTATTTCCAAGGTAACTCACTCTGGATATGGGAATAGGGGCAAAAGAGGCCAAGCAAGAGGGGCCAAGAAGGGTGTTGTCATTATTTCCCCGGTCAGACCTCAAACCCGAGACCTCAAACTACACAGTTTAACGTAGTGGTTAGCACATCCGCATCACAGCATAAAGGTCCTCGGTTCGAGTTCTGGCCTCGGACGTTTCTGTGTGGAGTTTCTGTGTGGAGCCTACGTTCTCCAGTTTCCTCTCACAGTCCAAAGACATGCACGTTGGGTTAATTGGCTGTTCCAAATTGCCCCTAAGTGTAGATGTGAATGGGAATGGTTGTGTGTGTTACCTTGTGATGGTCTGGCGAGCTGTTCAGGATGTACCTTATCTTTGCCCAGTGTCGGCTGAGATAGGCTCCACCTCACAGCAAACATAATAAGATTAAGCGGTTTGGCAAATCAGTCAGGTAGACCTTGCAACTGAAGTCCATGAAGGCTTCAGCCAAGACACCAAAGCCAGCCCATTACTGTCTTATTAAGTCCCTAATCAGTTTAATCAGGTGTGTTGAACCATGGATATACACATTCACACCGATGGGCAATTCAACATACCCTATCCACCTACGGCATGTTTTAGAAGGTGGGAGAAAACTATAGAACCCAAAAAACACCCACAGAGACACAAGCAGCACATGCAGATAGTAACCTGAGCTCAGAAACAGGGACCCTAGAGTTATGAGACGGGAACGGTACCCACTACACCAGTGTGCCACCCACCTGTGCAATACATGAGTAATTATTCCAAACAGAACCACCCACACCAGAAACAACACGCAGCTCAGCTGTCTCTACTGCCTTTTACAAAACTCTTCATTGGTGCGCATCACTGATGACTGACCACATACAATGTGTGATTGACAGCTTGATTATGCTATTAGTACAAAATGATCTATGCTGGTGACATCATGGAAATGAGATAATTTAGGGTTGTTGTTTTTTTTGGATGGGAGGCTAAACCTAAATAACTGTCACTGTAGTACAAATGAGGATTATTTATTGGAGACCAAGTGGTGAAGCTGCGTCGGCGATAAATGTGTTTCTACCATCTTTTTTCTCTTCTTCTTTTGGTTAGGGTGTCAATGGCAGCCCTCGGAACTGTACAGTAAAAAATCTATTATTTTTTATATTATAATAGAAATTTGGCACACTGATTTTGGACAACCCCTCATTATTTTCAACAAATTTCATGTAGTGTCACCAGTGGGCCAAAGTTATTCAAAGTGGGTCAAAGGTCAAACTTTTTAAACTTACATCTGATTTTCAATTTATATTTGATTTTGCATCAATGGCATACAAATCATTTCCATAACCAATCAAACATGGAAGAGTAAGGAGCTGAGCCAAATCCAAAAGGAAGGATTTCACAAATGCTATTAGGGTCATGGGGAGGCTGAAGCCTATCACAGTCGACACTGGTCGAAGGCTGGGTACACCCTGAACAGCTCGCCAGACCATCGCAGGGCCAGCACACACATAACTCTTCACACTTACATCCCCACCTGGGGCAAGTTGGAACAGCCAATTAGCCTTATGGGCATGTCCGGAGTGCCAGGAGAAAACCCATGCAGGCATGGGGAAAACATGCAAACTCCACACAGAAATGCCCAAGCCTAGGAATCGAACCCAGGACCTTCTTGATTACTCTTATATACACCACTGTACCATGCAATCTTTATTATAATATCTATATAAGTTTTATGGGGTTAGTTACGTTTGTTCAAATTCAATGGTTAGCACGTCTGCTTCACTGCGAGAAGATCCTGGGTTCGAGTCCCGGGCTTGTTCTTCCCATGCTTTCCTCTGGGTACTCCAGTTTCCTTCCACAGTCCAAAGGTAAGCTCATTAGGCTAACAGACTGTTTCAACATGCTCCAAAAATTTTTTTAAAGGTGTGTTTGCCCCTAGGTGTGAGTGTGAGTGTGAGTGTGAATGGTTGTGTTGGCCCTTCAATGACCTGGCGAGTTGTTGACGGTGTACCTCACCTGTACCCTGAGCTAGGCTCCAACCTCTCCGCGACCCTAGAATGATTAAGGGGATCGGTGAATGAATGAACTTAACCTCAATAATGATTGAATTAGAATTAGAATTATTTTAATTTTCTGAAGCCCTGTTTGGACTGGATTAGTTTTAGAAGTGAGGATAAGTCATTTTTATCAAAATATCCCCAGGGATTTGAGTTCCATTAAAAAATTCCTCATGGCAGCTTTTTTCAGACTTCAGGTTATGGTCACGTGACTTATCCAGCCCAAATAGTCAGCCATTATTGTCTCTTTATTATAATATTTGAAACTTGACGTGACTTACAGCAACACAGTGCAAACGCTCGGGCAGGTAGAAATAGTGAGTTCAGAAGAGATTTACAGATTTCTATAAATGTAGATGAGAAGAATTGAATCTAGGACTGAGATTTATTGGTGTCTGGTGTGTTACTGTTTCAGATCATGTCGAGACAAGTAGATGTCGTGAAGGAGAGTATGAATGATGGTACGAGAGGACAAATGGAGAAGGAGTGATGGAATGAAAGAGACAGATGCTGATAGAGTTGAGGAGGCTGTCAGTGATTCTTTGATAAGGGCTCTGGTGCAGCAAAAAAAATTAAATAAAAATAAAAAAAGGCTTGTGAAAAGCAGCAGAAATGGGCAGCAGTAGGGCTTTAAAAATCATGGTTGCTGTGATAAATTCTGCTCAATATACAGTCATGTGCAGTGAAGATTCCACACCAGCACTTTTGTCTAAAGGGCTCCTAATAAAAAGAAGTAAAAAATTACTTCTGTATAATTTTTTGTTGAAAATGTATTGACCTATGCTATTGTAGGCAATGTATGGCTAATAAGCAAAACACTGAAAATACCAATTTTTCAGAAAAAACATTATTATTACTTTTGACTTTTGCATAGTATGAATGAACTTCAAACCATATGGAATGGTTTAGCGAGTGAAGAAATAAAAAAATATCTGAACACTATACCTGAAAGGTTAAATGCAGTAATCAAAGTAAAGGGAGGCCACACTAAATACTGACTTTTTTTCTCAAAAAAGAGACAGTTATTTTTGTTATTACTATATATTGTTGTTTGTTTACTTATTCTCATCAATATGATCCAATAT
>JBCNYH010000021.1:8179432-8191089 GCA_039654325.1 Tandanus tandanus
TGTGTGTGTTTGTGTGTGTGTGTGTGTGTGTGTGTGTGTGTGTGTGTGTGTGTGTGTGTGTGTGTGTGTGTGCGTGTTGCCCTGCGATAGGCTGGTGAGCTGTTCAGTTCTGTTGTATCCTGGTTTTGCCCAGTGTTGGCTGAGATAGGCTCCAGCCTATAAATCCTTAAACAGGATTAAGCGATTGAGCAAATGAGAAGATATATATATATATGGTAGACATACTGTGCTGTATTTACTAAATAGGCCCTGCTGGGCTCCTTGCCTTGTTTGAGTTCGAAATGGCTAAATGTGGGACTCAATAGCGCATCACTGGATAAACCTGAAGACCTCAATATGTCAGTGTTGTTCCAGCTACAGCGAGGCACCAATTCTGCTCATCCACCTATGCTGTTACATATATAGGCCACTACAAGCATTAACCTTTAACATCAACAAGCAAAAATGAATCATATAAAGTCTACACAACTGGTAATGTTGCACCGATTTATGTTATTTGTGTGTAAAATGCCATGATAGCTGTCGAATCAGCAGTGGGTATCCAAAAGAAGAAAATGACTGCTAATTCAGAGCTTTACATTCCCAGGTCCTTTGCCTGCTTTATATCCAGGGCCCATCTCGATCCCTAATGCAGCAATTTTATGGCAATTCTTAGCACTGAATAGTGGGAATGATCCGTGTTAATGCTTCTTTCTAATGCTACAATTAGGCTGATAATAGCATTATCTAATCCTGCCACTGCACGCTTGTACCTTTCTGCCGGAGTTATCCTGATAATACAGCTAACTAATGCTGCCAGACGCATCCCTGTTCTAAACTCCACACTGCTCCTGATGTGGCCTCGTATCTCACAGCAAACACACACACACACACACACACACACACACACACACACACACCCACACACACACACACACACACACACACAATGTTAGCCAAAAGTGTCTCTTCTGATTTAGTGCGCAACTTATTGAAGATTTATTGGTTGGCTGTGGCTTCTTATACCAAATACCTCAACACAATTGTAAGTTTTACACGAACAGAAATATAACTATAATATTAATATTAAAGGAGGCGGCATAGAGGTGTAGTGGTTAGCACGTCCACCCCACAGCAAGAAGGTCCTGTGTTCGAGTCCTAAGCTCGGCAAGGGCGTTTCTGTCTGGAGTTTGCATGTTCTCCTTGTGCCTGCATGGGTTTCCCCTGGGAATTCCGGTTTTCTCCTATAGTCCAAAGACATGCACATTAGGCTAACTGGTTGTTCCAAATTGCTCCTAGGTGTGACTGTGAATATGAATGGTTGAGTGTGTTGCCCTGCGATGGACTGGCAAACTGTTCAGGGTGTACCCCTCCTTCACCCAGTGTTGGCTGAGAACCCTAGTAGGATTAAGTGGTTCGCCAGCATGTCCACCTAACAGCAAAATGGTCCAGGGATTGGTGAGGGTGTTTCTGTGTGGAGTTTACATGTTCTACCCGTGCCTGCATGGGTTTCCTCCGGGTAACCAGGTTTCCTCATACAGTCGGAAGACATGCATATTAGGCTAATTGGCTCTTCCAAATTGCCCCAAGTGAGTGTGAATGGTTGTGTGTGTCTCAGTTGGCCCTGCGATGGACTTTTGAGCTGTTCAGGGTGTACCACACCTTGGGCCAGATTCTCTTAAAATAAAAATCAGGAAATGATTATCAATATCGATGTATCGTTTTATTTGCTATATGACACAATACTGACCACATACCTGAATATTGTTGGATGTTTACGTAAGAAATCCAACGTACGGATGGCTGTTCCTTGGCTTCTCGGCTTCTGACTAATATTTGATTCCAAGCACTGCTAAAACCATTTGGGAAATGTCCTTAACTACAAAAGGCCTCTATAATCATCAGAGCCTTCAGGGAACGCATGGAGAAACCCTTACATTCATGGCGTTTAGATTCATGGCCTCCTCTGTTTGGCTAGCCATTTCCTTCATGGAATGCGGCTGTTTTATTTGGCTGGCGTCAGACTTAAGGACAGGGGGACAGTTGTCCTCTGAGCTGCTAGGCACGAAGACTTTCCTTGCTTGCTTTTCATTGCCTTTTTTTTTTCATAGCAAAAACATTCCCATAGCTGGACTTATGGATTTATCAAGGAGGGTGAGCTGAAGAGGAGGAACAGAGAGAGAGGAGAGAGAAGGAGAGTTGAGGAGAGCAGACCGTAAACCCTGGGGTTGGGTGTTTATTTTTCCCACTTTTTCCTGTGTACAGGAATTTCTCACTTTCTGCCACCACTGAACATGACTTGAGTTTGCCAAACCACTGTTTCTCAAAGAACACTATACTCATTACGAGGACTGGAGTGTGTCTGCACACATTCGCAGCTGTTTTGATATATGTTAAAGCACACAGATCAGCACTACTGTATTGCTGATTTTCTTGGTTCTCATTAGTGAAGAGCTGTCAGATAATTATTAATATTGCATCGTTGCCATCCGTCAATTGGAAGGCACCAATATTCCTCCTCATAGATATCATATAAAGTATACCAGCTATGCCCCACGGCAGACTGCAGAAGCACTGCGGTCCTAAGCTGTAAACTTCATTTGAGTTTCTCGCTATTTATGCTGTTGTAAACGTATATATAGAGATAGAGGACAAAAGCATTAATATTGCGAAAATTAGAGGTTAGAAGTTTACAGCCCAGGGTTGCAGTGCTTTTGACACGTCTGCTGCGTGGCATAGTAGCTGATCTATCTTAGGATATCTATGTTCTCCTCTGCCCATCATCCCAGTCAAAGTGGCTGCCCATTTTCAAGACTTCCGGATCATCGCATAAAAGAAGATAAAGTCGTGTTTGATTTTTCCATTAAATCCTTTAATTCCATATTTTGTTGCTTTTTGTGTCAAAGATGAATCAGAATTTGCGCTAGCGGTATAGCATGCTAACCTCAAAGAGCTTGATGATGCTAATTGGTTAGTTAACAACATAACATCACGGTCTGTTGTACTGTAAAGAAAATGACTCATTCAAATATTTTATTTCACTTTATTCAATAACTACGAGTATATACTTTTTACAAATATTACTAACATTATTTCAACAAAAAATATGCGTACAAGTGACAACGTACATACAGCTAGCGTGACTTTTTGCTCTCTCAGTAATGTGTCCTACACTGTCTACTTATATATTTCGTATGAATATTTTGATAATTATTTGAAAGAATAATCAAACAATAATAGAATTCGGCTTTCCTATGATATGGAGAAATATTCGATCTTGGAGAGTGCTAGTTACCAAGGCTGAACTGCCTCGATTGAATAATTCTCCATATCACTTTACCTCATTCAATAATTGCTTAGTATCCAAAGATAGCAAAACAATCAGATCATGTCATTCCCGTGTAGTTATATTCTAAAACATCTTACATTCAACATGCTCAAGTCTGATTGGTTTCTATAACAGCAGCTCTGACAACAGTTCTTGCTTCAGGGAAAATCACAGGTTGGGATTAATTTAGTTGTTTTACTAGTGCAGAGCTCTATACTTAAGAAACATTCAGCTTGATTTTGAATCGCTGGTATGTCCATCTGTCTGGTGTCCGTATACATCATGATTCTAATTGGCTGTTTGTTCTTAGGCAGGTAATTGACATGGGCCAATATCTGGGAATGTACACTAAGACAGACTTTATTTTTTTATGGTTTTTTTTACTGAAATAACATCCAAAATACAATAAATTGAAATTATTTAATATTATTTAATATTATTTAATATAAAAAGTTTTTTTGACAATGGGTTGACACAGTGATGTGGTGGTTAGCAAGTCCGCCTCACAGCAAGAAGGTCCTGGGTTCAAGTTCTGGGCTCGGCGAGGTCGATTATGTATGGTGTATGCATGTTCTCCCCGTGCTTACATGGGTTTCCTCCAGGTACTCTGCAACTGCTAGGGAGGCTAGAGCCTATCTCAGCTGACATTCGGCAAAGGCAGGGTACACCCTGAACAATTCGCCAGTACATCGCAGGGCACATAATGTGCATGTCTTTGGTCTAAAAACCAGAGTTCCTGGAGAAAACCCATGCCCATGGGGAGAACATGCAAACACCACATAGAAATACCCATAACGAGCCTGGGACTCGAATTCAGGAGCTTCTTGCTTTGGGGTGGGTGTGCTAACCACTACGCCACCACGGCACCCGCTATATCACACCATCATGCCAATAATATTTTTAAAATATATTATTTATATAAATATATTTTTCTATAAAAGCACACTATGGTGTGATTTATTCCCTACATATCATGCTAACTGATGTAATTGCTTGTCCAAAGATCTGTATCCCTGGACAGGACACAAAACATTCCTAACTGCTTTGATACGGTGAGGATAGGGTGAAAAATATTGTACTACAGCACCATAAGGATTTATTAAACTTCCACTGTAAACTACATCTTGCCTTTGGGGGAATATTAGCCATTTGGAAGCCTCACACTATCAGTGTACTGAATTCTGAAGGTTTCTGCAGTGATCTGAGCAGTGAAGCATGGTGTGCTGACTTATCATTAGTGTGAAGAAAATTCCGTTACACAACCACACTGGCACTTTATATCCGATTCTAAGAGTCACATGGCTAACCCTGTCCATGCACTAAGAATATAATCTATACTGAACTTTAAAGGAAACCTTGGTCACTTTTAAAATTGTCCAATGGCTAGGGCTCCTTACTGGTGTACTACACACTGCATACTGGCCCAGTATACACTGCATACTGCACGCTATTTTCTCCACCCTAGTATCTGTATAGTATGAAGGTTTGATAACTCCCAACTAGATTAGTACATCCGTATCATTATCGTCTCAATCACACAGGGAGCTGGTGGCAGTAAATCAGAAAACAGGGCTATTGCTAGTAGTGAATGCTAGCCAGCAAATCTTGCTAATGTACCATGTACCTTAGCTAGCAAGCATATCATTCTCTTGCATTAGCGAGCGTTAGCTAACGTTTATTGGTTTGACTAATAGTTCTGGGAACAAAAGAAGAAAATATAAAAGCGTATTACACCAAATTATGTGACTACTTTAATTTACATTTAATTTAGAGCTAGACTTGAAAACACTTCCATTGTCCGCCATTCAAAAAAACCACAAAAAATTTGGCCGAGTTGAAAATCAGCAGGGTGGCACGGTGGTGTAATGGTCCACCTCACAGGAACACGCTCCTGGGCTTGATTTCCAGGCTCAGTGAGGGCGCTTCTGTGTGGAGTTTGCATGCTCTCCCTGTGATTGCATGGGTACTAGGGTTTCCTTCGACAGTCCAAAGACACGCACATTCGGCTAACTGGCGACCCTATGTGTGAGTTTGTGAGTTGATGGTTGTGTGTGTTGGCCCTGCATGGTGTAGGGAGCTGTTTAGGGTGTACCCCGCCTTTGCCCTGTGTCGGCTGAGATAGGCTCCAGCCTTCCTGCGACCCTAGTAGGATTAAATAGTTCGCCAAATGAGTGAGTATGAGAGAATAAAGGACTAAAGCTGTATCAGTCTCATTAGGTTGATATGCAGGAAAGGCTAATTCCCAGTGGTGCTCACTATCAAGAGGCATTGTGGGTAATGTAGGAAACAGAAGGCCAAAGTGGAAATGGGCTATCCTTTATTTCATTTTCTTTTACTGTTATCCTTCTTACTAATACTTCAGCTCTAGGCTAGTGTATGGTTAAAAATGAGCATTTTTAGCTCCTGCTCATCGGGAGCTATAGGAATGGGTTCAGTCCGTACGTCCGTCACACTTTAGTTTCCGGACAATTACTTGCCGCGCACTGAAGTTGGGGCTTTCAAACTTGCTGGCTCACTACTATTATGAGTGCTAGGATGAGTTTGTGTGTGTGACCCTGACCTACTTTTCAAGGTCACAGAGGCAACACTGTATATTAGGTTTCCAGACATTTACTTGCCACGCGCTGAAGCTGAAGCTAGAACTATTGCATCCAGTCAAGAACCTTCTATGACTCATGCACACTCAGAAAGCACACGTCCATCATTTAAGCTCTGTTATTACATACTTCTTCTCCACTCATCACTCACTCACTCAGACATTTGCCAAACCATTTAATCCTACTATAGTGGGGGGGAGGCCGGAGCCTATCTCAGCCGACTCTGGGCGAAGGCAGGGTACACTTTAACAGCTTGCCAATCCATCGCAGGGCCAACATGTACTATTCACAATCTCACTCACATGTAGGATGAATTTGGAACAGCCAATTAGCCTAATGTGCAGGTCTTTGGACTGTTGAAGGAAACCAGAGAACCCGGAGGAAACCCACGCAAGCACGGGAAGAACATGCAAACTCCACACAGAAATGCCCTCTCCGATCCTGGGACTCGAACCCAGGACCTTCTTGCTGTGAAGCACACGTGCTGACCACTACATCACCGTGCCACCCTATATGTTCTCCAGATAGCTGAAATATATTTCATGTGGTTTCAGTGTCGAAAAGTTCAAGGGCAACAGCGAGGTCCGTGTCAGTCTATAGACACCCTTCACACATACACACACACACACACACATCTTATCTGACTGTCAATCCACTGTGCAGTACAGCTCTGGAGATGGGATCCGCTTGCTGTTGTTTGCTGTCATAAGTCAAGGATTTCGTGACACCTCTGTCACTCTGCTTCCAAATGCTAGAACACAGAGCGAACGCTAGCCGAGTTCACTGGTTTCAGAAAATAGGAAGAGTTAAATCGACTTTTCTTAGCTGTTTGTTTATATTGTTCTTTTTTTATTTATGTATTTTGGGTGCTATGAGGAACGATGCGGTTTGCAGCTATTTTCAGTTGCGCGGTGCCGCAAAAAGTGAAGCAGTGAAGTGAGACGTGGTATAGTGCGCTTCAAGTTAGTTGTTCGGATAGAAACTGCACACATGTCACTATTTTTAAAGATGGGCTGCTTTTTCCTCTTCTTGTTATTATTTTTTTATTTCATTTCAGATGATTGTCATGAAGTTTCGTGACATACCGCCATGTTCACTTCCAATATTTGCCTTTCCGGGTCGTCAGAACACGTTTTTAGGAAAATGTTCACCTGTGTAACGGCATGGTGGTGTAGTGGTTAGCACGTCTGCCTCACAGCAAGAAAGTCGAGTTCTGTGCTCTGCAAGGACATTGTAGTGTGAAGTTTGAATGTTCTACTTGTGCTTGCATGGGTTTCCTCTGGGTACTGTGGTTTCCTCCCACAGATATGCACTTTAGGCAAATTTGGTGGGTGGTTGTGTGTGTGTTGGCCCTGTGATGGACTGGCAAGCTGGTTCGGCAAATGAGTGAGTGAATGATGTTCACCAGTGTATTGGCACGGTGGTGTAGTGGTTAGCACGTCCGCGTCACAACAAGAAGGTCCTGGGTTCAAGTCCCAGGCTTTGCGAGGGTTACTCTGGTTTCCTTCCTCAGTTCAAAGACATGCACATTAGACTACTTGGCTGTTCCAAATTGCCGCTAGGTTGTGGAGTGTGCATGTGTGTGTGCGTGTATGTGTTGTCCCTGCAACGGACTGGCGAGCTGTTTAGGGTGTTCCCCGCCGTCGCCCAGTGTTGGCTGAGATAGGCTCCATCCTCCCTGTGACCATAATAGGACTAAGCTCTTGTGTGTGTGTGTGTGTGTGTGTGTGTGTGTGTGTGTGTGTGTGTGTGTGTGTGTGTGTCAGTCGGAGCAAACCAGCAAGGAAAAGGATTGGGAAATCCCATCAGAAACCCATGTTGGTGCGACGCTTTTCCCAGTAGACGACACTCAGCCGTGAGTAATCCCCTCACACTCTCGCTGTACATATCGACATTCCAACAAAACATACACGCACACACACACTTTCTGTACGTGCACACACATACACACACACACACACACACACACACACACACACACACACACACACCGCCTCTGGACTGGAGGAAAGTGTATCACAACCACAACAGAGCTAGCAACGTTAGCAACCGTGAAACATGACAGGTAATCACATCAAGCATGGCCGCTGCTTAAGGGAGGGGTCGAGCGGGAGAAGAGAACATATGCACACACACACACACAGACACACACACACACACACACACACACACACACACAAAAACCTTGTTATTACATCCTCTATGCTTGATTACAATATAGAAATAGATATCTGGGGCCTTACATCATCATACCCCTGCTGCATTCCTTTGTTTTGTGTGTGTGTGTGTGTGTGTGTGTGTGTGTGTGTGTGTGTGTGTGTGTGTGTCTGGCTGTTAGCTCCCTCACGACTGTAATTAATGATCTCACTAATGTGTTGTCTCAGAAGGCTCTTCGGTCGTGACCATGTTGTGTCTGTAGGGGGCGCTTCACGCAATACTTTCCTGTAATAACGCAGAGCTAGTGGAGAAGAAGAGGCAGCCAGCATCCACAGAAACAGTCACGTCCGTGACGATCCGCTCGCTCACGCTTTCTCTCACTCTCTCTGACTGTGTGACCCCTCCGCCATCCTCCAGTCTCATCCCTTATGCACACTGACATCACGCCTCTCAGTTTATGGTCCTGCATACCATCCCTCCATTACCACCCACAAGCCGTAAAGCTAAATGCCACTACAAAGAGAGAGAGAGAGAGAGAGAGAGAGAGAGAGAGAGAGAGAGAGAGAGAGAGAGAGCATATCTATAGACTAAAGAAAGAGAGATATGGCTGCCAACAGAGGCATTCTCTAGTATTAATCAGACTCATTTGGCACATTCGGCATCATTGTCTTAACCATCCTTGTGTGTGTGTGTGTGTGTGTGTGTGTGTGTGTGTGTGTGTGTGTGTGTGTGTGAAATCCAAGTCCTGGATGCATTTCAGGAAAAAAAATAGCTTACACACACTCACACACACACACACACACACACAGACACACACGCAATGTAGCTTTCCTATCCTCGTGAGGACCTTCCATTGACTTACCTCAACATTAGTTAGTAAACAATACTCTCTCACTCACTTACACAATACTATTAGGGTCACTGGGGGCTGGAGCCTATCTCAACCACAATGGGCGAAGGCGGGCTACACCCTGAACAGCTCGCCAATCCATTGCAGGGCAACACACAGAACTGTTCACCCTAACATTTAAACCTAAGGGCAATTGCCTAACAGCGCATTAGCCTAATGGGCATGTCTTTGAACTGTTGAAGGAAACCAGAGTACCTGGAGGAAACTCACACAAGAATAGGGAGAACATGTAAACTCCTTACAGAATGCTTTCGCTGAGCCCAGGAGTCGAACCCAGGACCCAGGAAACCGGAGTACTCGGAGGAAACCCACATGTACCCACAACCCAAATTCTGGTGACCTCACTGAGCCTGGGACTCGAACCCAGAACCTTCTTGCTGTGAGGACGACATGTTAACCTCTACACCAACATGCCAACACACAAGCCTACCTCAGCCGTCACTGGACGAAGGCGAGGTACACCCTGAACAACTCGCCAGTCCATCACAGGGCCAACACACACAATTACTTGCACTCACAGTTATACTCACACCTAGGGGCAATTTACAACAGCCAGTTAGCCTAATGTGTATGTCTTTAGACTGTGGGAGGAAACTGGAGTACTAGGAGGAAACCCATGCAAGCACAAGTAGAACATATGCCCTCGCTGAGTACAGAACTCGAACCCAGGACCTTATTGCTTTGAGGCGGACGTGCTAACCACTACACCACCGTCTCACCAACTTTGAACCATTTCTATTGAAGTTGGAATGTTTTGGGGTTTTTAGTCGGGAAATCACACAGCAGCTGTATCACAATCATTATTTCAGTGGCATCCAGCCATTCAGCTACTGAAATTTGCAAAGGCATTTTTGTTTGGCAGTGAACACATACACTACTGACAACATTCGGATGGATTTTATAGATAGTATAATAATAATAATAATAAATAAAACTCACCATCTATTACAGACTATACCAGTATTAAACCTCCTCCTCAAACCATTTAAACTCTCTAGATGGTTGTAATAAAGAGAACTTGAGAACATGACAGTTCGTCTTATAATTTGCACTAGAGAACGGGGCGGGCCGAGCACTGGAGCGACATCATCACACGTATCCACTGCCCATGATCGAGCTGGGAGAAGACTCTAATGCTCAGACTCAAGCTGTAAATGTGCACTTATTTAGGCTTCATGTCTATCGAGAGGAATGTTAAGGGAGCGTGTTGTCCATTTTTGTACAGTCCATGATGGGGACATTTGGCTGGTTCCTAGGAGGAAAACTCTGATAAAACTTTCTTTTAAAAGCAGATTTTATTTACTAAACAACTAAATAAATAAATTCATACCGCAGTATGGTGGTGTAGTGGTTAGCATGTCCGCCTCACAGCAAGATGGTCTTGGGTTCGGGCGTTTCTGCGTGGAGTTTACATGGTCTCCCTGTGCTTGCGTGGGTTTCCTCTGGGTACTCCGGTTTTCTCCCACAGTCCAAAAACATGCAGATTAGGCTAATTGGCTGTTCCAAATTGCCCCTAGGTGTGAGTGTGAATAGGTGTGTGTGTGTCTGTGACCTGCGGTGGACCTCACCCCGCCTATGCTCAGAGTCGGCAGAGATAAGCTTCATCCTCCCTGCGAACCTAGTATGATCAAGCAGTTTGGAAAATTAATGAATGAATGATTATTTCTGATACTTAATGGCATTGTGACTTTTGCCCTCAGCTTCCAAATTCCAGTATCTCGGAAAATAATGGAGATAATCAGCTGGAATTTGGAGCAGAAGTGCTAACATATAGTCGACGGTACCTACAAACTTGAAACTGTCTGATATTACTTCATTAACAGGACGGTTCACTGATTATTATTACTATTATTATTATTAATGCAGCTGATTAATGCTGGGCATCATGATGGTGTAGTGGTTAGCAAGTCCATCTCACAGCAAGAAGATCCTGGGTCTGAGCCCCAGACTCGGCGAGGGAGTTTCTTTGTGGAGTGCTTGCATGGGCTTCCTCCGGGTACTCCAGTTTCAGTCCAAAGACATACACATTAGTAGGATAACTGGCTGTTCCATATTGCCCATAGGTGTGAGTGTGTGTGTGAGTTGTTGTGTACGTGCTGCCCTGTGATGGTATGGCGAGCTGTTAAGGGTGTTGCCCGCCTTCACAGTGTCGGCTGAGATAGGCTCTAGTCTCCCCACGACCCTAGTGGGATTAAACGGTTCAGTAGCTAATTAGTGCTACGCTACATGAAAAATCTATCCTCAGTACTAAATAAAGGGAAACAGTACCGAACTTTTAGATTTATTTTTAAATGAAACTGCGTATTTGCCCAAAAAAAAAAAAAAAAAGGCAAAAAAAAAAACATTTTCTTCTTCTTCTTCTTATTATTATAATTATAAGACACATGTTATGAGGACAGTTAAGTAAGTTCAAGTCTCACAAAGGGCTAAATACACACACACACACACACACACACACACACACACACACACACACACACACACAGGACCGGGCAGCTGGTGTTGCGTGTAAACAGGCATGCACACAGTCTGGGTGGATGTAGCTTCACATGAATTCTTAAGCAATCAAACCCAAAGCTCCTGAGCTCCGTTCAAATGCTTAGCAGATGCTTCTCTCTTGTTCCCTCTCTCTCTCTCTCTCTCTCTCTCTCTCTCTCTCTCTCTCTCTCTCTCTCTCCATCTCTGT
>JBCNYH010000021.1:8211026-8221026 GCA_039654325.1 Tandanus tandanus
GGCTGCTACCCGGCTCACATTGCACCTGACCCCTATTGCCCCTCCCACAGGTGGTGGGTCCATGGGAGGGCGGACCCTCCTGATCTCCTGCAAACTGTTACTTGTATCAAGCCATAAAATAGAACACTCTTTTAAAATAAAATACACTTTTTTAACAGCGTAAACAGAATTCTATGTGCCATATGCAGTAGGTATCTTCGTTTTTTATTTATTTTTTTTAGCTAGCAAAATAAACTATTACTGCCACGTAATGCATTATTCATTTGAATAGAAAGGTGTTTAACCCAATCACATTGAGGAAGCGCATGATGTTTCTGGCGCGTATGACGTACTTACAGAAGTGAATCTATCCAACGGAATGGCGTCTCGCTACCCTGTGGCGATATTGAGTTTCCATTAAAGAAATCTTGTCTCAGTAACGTAACACTTTCAGGCAATATCAAAACTATGGGGAGGGGGAGGTCATAACATGATGGTTACATGACATTACATCATCAATGGTGTCATCAAAACAAATTCACACTGAAACCTTTTATCAGGAGAAGTTCATTTTTTCAGAGCTTCGCTTTTAGGCAGCGCCCAAATCTTTATATTATTTACACATTTTAAGACTGCATGCTATATTTTGATCCATGATGTACTCTAGTGTTCATAATCTATCATAAAGTAAATGGAATTTAGTCTGCCAGTGCTCTAAATATTTTTACCTGTAATAATATTTAAGTGCGGCATGGTGACGTAGCGGTTAGCAGGTCCGCCTCACAGCAAGAAGTTCCTGGGTTTGAGTCCTGGGCTTGGCTCGGGTGTTTCTCTATGGAGTTTGCATGTTCTCGACCTGCTTGCATGGGTTTCCTCTCGGTAATTCGGTTTACTGCAACAGTCCAAAAAATGCACATTAGGCTAACTGGCTGTTCCAAATTGCCCCTAGGTGTAGATGTTGGTGTGAATGGTTCTAAGTGTATTGGCCCTGCGATGGGCTGGTGGGCTGTGCAGGGTGTACCCACCTTCACCCATAGTCGGCTGAGATAGGCTCCAGCCTCCCTGCAACCGTAGTATTATCAAGAAGTTCATCAAATTAGTGAGTGAGTGATTTACACCTAGAGGCCATTCTGAGACCTAGAGAGAGCAGGTGAAAGACCACACAGACTGGAAGCAGAACTCAGAATCAAACCAGGCACCCAGAAGCAGAGTATTACCCTCTGGTAATAATAATAAAAAAATACTGACTTGGTTTTCGTTGGCCAGCCGTGTCACCATGACATGAATGTGTTTATTAAGTATTAAGCACAATGCGCACCCCGCGATCTTCATCTGTAACAACTCATTTCTTTTTTAAAATAAAGATGATCCTTATTCCCATTGGTGTAGGTCCACTGGCTGGTACATTCATAACACATTAACAAAACTAGAACTGTCATTCATTCATTTTATGAACTGCTTAATCCTAATTAGGGTTGCGGGGAGGCTGGAGCATATCTCAGCCGACTCCAAGTGAAGCACCCTGCAGAGCTTGCCAGTCCATTGCAGGGCCAACACACACACACACAACTATTGACACCCACCCTCACACCTAGGGGCAATTTGGAACAGCCAATTAGCCTACTGGGCATGTCTTTGGATTGTTGGAGGAAACTGAAGTACCCAGAGGAAACCCAGGGAGAACGTTCAAACTCCACACAGAAATGCCCTCACTGAGTAGAGGTCCCTCACTGGGACTCAAACCCAGAATCAACATGTTGTAAGGCGGACACTAACCACTGCACCACCTGTATGTTATCATATTTACTGATATTTTTATTGATTATGTTTTTATAGGTAGCCTATGTGATTAAACACATGTACTTATCCATGCATGTATCAAAGGATTATTCTCAAATTTAAACACACTGCTGATCCCATTTAAATAAATGATCGTGTTTAATTACTGATGACTTGGTTTCTTTTACTGCTTAATTAGGTTCCTCAAAGCATGACCCAGATGAATTCATTTGGACTCACATACTCATGAATCTTGCAAAAAGTAGGTATATGTCATTTAATGCATGCAGTTAAATTGCTACTGTTGGAAAAAAGAGAATGTCTGCTTTAAGCCCCATCACATAATGTTATACAACAAATTCCTTGGACAGAGTTTCGAACATGTCTAAAATATTTTTTGTCTCCATGTCAGGTCCATTCACTAGAACTGTTGTGTGATGCCATATGGCGTCCTACAGATGTGTTATAATAGACATATACATTTCATACGGTTTTTGGGTAACTGATGCACTCCAACTCATATCATTTTCTTATAAAAGTGTTTTATGATTGACCTACATTAAAGAAAACCGGTACTGGTCATCCGTACAGCTTAATTTGTGCATAATGTAATATGTTTACTGGGCAATTTTATCTGAACCAATGCAGAACAATCATTTTTTCCTGGAAGTGACGTGAACTCGTTGGGCTTGTCCAGCGCAAGTAAACAAACAGTGAGCGACATTTTAGGTGATAAACCTCCCCGCATACTAAAGGCTCTTACCGCTTACTGGTTCCTTTGGGCGAGGCGCTGCTCCCATCCTTTGACATCCTTTTGCTTTTTAGGAATTCCGTAGGAACAGCGTTCAGTTTTAGACGTAAAAGCTTGGGCTTCATGCCAAGTAGTTCGGCCTGGATGTCACACCAATAGCAGGTCGGGTTGAAGTGGTCATCACAGACTATTGAATTGCGTCCGAAAGGAAATGTTTTCAGAGTACGGCCTGTGCTGATGTTATGTTTTCCGTGATTTCTGAGCTTGTTGTTTGTGCAGCCGTATGCTTTGCACTCCACCATTTTCCTGGCAACACAGCTCAGCACTGGCCGATAATGTGTTAGCTTAAACCGGTGTCTGCTGCATGCAGCCCAGCCAATAGGACAAAATAACAAATTCACGTCACTACCAGGGCTGGAACAGCCAATGAAGAATGCAACATGTCACTGCGCATGCCTAGCAGTAAAAGTAGTGTGGCAGCACTCGCACGTACTTCACAAGAAGCAAGGACTGACGTTGCAGACAGAACTGCTGATGTAATACGAGACCATTTTAAAGAGCTAGTAATACAATATCACCACAGGTGCACCTTAAATCTGCAGGACTTCTTTATATACGCAGATGCATCGTACCACATTTTTACGGCAGTGTCAGGTTGAGCTGAACGGTAATCATACGTCAACCGAGTATCACAGGAATATCATAAAAGTCACATTGTCTTGCAACAATCACAATCGTCCTATTTGACTTACAGACCTGACCTATTTTCCCTCATGACTGACAAACAACGCATACTTTATATGTAAACACAATTATGCAGCTTTCAAATCCACCTCACCCAAACCTACGCCAGTCCTTCTGTCATAGTGCCGCTAAATTCACAGAATAACAAATATCACAGAGTGTTTGTGAAAGGAGAAAACGCCATACAGAAACGACCTCACCAAGCCTGAGATTCAAACCCAGGACCTTCCTGCTGTCAGGTGAACGTGCTAACCACTAGCCTTCGTGCCGCCCACTAAAACTGACAAAAGGTTATAATAAATTACATGTACTTGACTTGGTATAGTGGTTAGCACGTCCGCCTCACAGCAAGAAGGTCCTGGGTTCGAGTCCTGGGCTTGGCGAGGGTGTTTCTACCCACGCTTGTGTGAGTTTCCTCAGACGTCCAAAGACATACACATTAGGCTAATTTGCTGCTCCAAATTGCCCCTAGTTGTGGGTATTGACCCCTGCGATGGACTGTTCAGAGTGACCCTGCCTTCGCCCAGAGACGCCTGAGCCTTCCCGCATGCCTAGTAGGAGTAAGTGGTTCGGAAAATGAATGAATGAATGAGGTGCTTGACGTTTTTATTTAAGATATGAAACTAAGCTGAAACATCATTCTTATGCCAGAGAATTTGTGAGGCACGGTGGTGGTTGTTCCAACAGAGGACGTGTGAGGTTACACATGGTGGTCAGCAATCCAAAGGTGCTCACGCTATGTCTCTGCTTTACCGTCCACTGAGTCAGCTCTCTTCCCTTCCACCCCTTCTTTTCAGCCAGAGGAAATGAACGAGCCTGGGTAGAAAATCTGGGGCCAGACTAGAGAGATGGAGAAGGATTATTTTAACTTTCTCTTTCTCTCTCTGTCTCTCTTACTTTCTCTCTCTCTCTCTCTCTCTCTCTCTCTCTCTCTCTCTCTCTCTCTCTCTCTCTCTCTTTTCTTTCTATGAACTCATTTATCCAATTAACAACAGTCCCTCAGTGTAATTTAGGACAGAACGCAGCAGTGGTGGATGTTATTGTGCTGTTATCAGTCAGGACCGGTACATAAGGAGGCTAATGTCTCTGCTTCCTCATGTTTTACTGCCACAAATTTGAACTGCACCACTGCACGCTACAGCCCTTCGAATAATAAAATAAATCAAAACATAAGAGTTTTGTCTTCTTGCAATTTCCTTTTTTTCCAAGCTTCGAATATGAAACCAGATGTTTCCGGCATGCTAAGGATGCTTTTCATCTCGGGGTTTTTTTTTTTTTGTCCTTTTTCTTCCTCCTTAAGCACCCCCAATCCCCCCCCACCCCACCCCAAAATTTCTGTCCTCTTGTGCTGCTTTGAAAATAAATGTAGCTTTTAAATGGGAGGAGTGTAAGGGTGTGGGCAGGGGGGGGGGGGGGATGGGTGGGGGGGGGGGAATAAAAACCGGAATGTCCTCCTAGCCCAAGGTAGGAGTCTGGTTTGCATTGATAGAGAGCCAGGGAGTGCCTCTAGCCATTCTACAGAGTGTTTCTCTCTGTGATATCCTTCCTGCTCCATCTCCTGCTCTCAAAAGTGGCTTGATGTAATGTGTGCGGGTCAAAGCAATACTTTGCACATTGCCTGTCCTACCCTGCTCTCCTAATGGGGGGTGGCGAGGTTAAAGGATGTCGCAGTTATCACTAAACCGACAGAGAATGCACCGAAGGAACAGATTCAGAGTTAAAAACATCCAACACTGTCCATTTAAATGTTTTACCAAAATTGTTGAATTAATGAAATTAAAATAAATCAATGAATAAAGACCTGATGCACCGCACTGGAATAATAATGTTACATATGCAGATTTCGGTGTGTAATTCTGCCTGCTTCTTGGTCCTATGTTTCATAGCTCCTTACAAACAGTGCACACTTACCGCCAGTTATATTTTGCCCCTCTTCTTCTACTGAAAACACCACCACCCCCCGTTTCCCCCCTTCCTTCCCACATTCTGTCTCTTCTCTGTCTCTTGTTGCCGGTCTCTCTGAGAGCTGCCAGAAGCAGCACATTTCCTGGCAGGCTCCAAATCCGGGCCGAGTCCAAACAAACACGTCCTGCGGTGGGCCGCCCTCACCTGCACAGTGTACCTTGGCTGCACCGTGACATACTCGATGGGCTGTTTTGGGATTTCCAGAGTTCCCACTTGTGCCAGGCTGGAACAGGCCAAAAGAAACTGCAGTGGCAAGCGGGCAAAGGAACTACAGTTCACTAGCACAATGAACTAAGAGTCTAGTCAAATCGGAACACTGGTGTTTATAGCTGGACAGCATGTTCACTGGAAACAGAAGAAAAGATAAATATTGATAGAAGGGATTACGGAAACAGGAGATTGATTGCACTTTAACCTTGGCATAATTAGTTTTTCAAAATGGTTGACGGGTGGCACGGTGGCTCAGCGATTAGCACTGTCGCCTCACAGCAAAAAGGTTCTGGGTCTGAATCTCTTGGATGGCTGAGGCCTTTCCATGTATATTTTTTTAGTGCTTGCTTGGGTTTCCTCTGGGTTGCTCCGGTTTGCTCCAACAGTCCAAAGGCATGATCATTCGGTCATCTGTCGACTGTGAATTGTCCATAGGTGTGAACATGAGTGTGAACAGTTGTTGGTGATTGTGGTACCCCTAGGATTGGAGACCATGCAAACTCCACAGAGAAATACCTGAGCCGGGATTAAACCCAGGACCTTCTTGCTGTGATGTGGATGTGCTAACCACTTCGGCACCATGCCACCCCCTTATAGAAATTTTGTGAAAGTAATCTATCTGGTAATGAGAGTCGTCTCAGTTGCTGCTCTAAACTCTCACAATACCCTGGAAGATGTATGTTACTGTCTGTTTTGGACCCAGGTGAATGTGGATCAGTCTGGGGTGAGCAGAGAGAGTCTGACTCAAACATGTAGTTTTCTGATCAGTGTTAAACAGCCAAAAATCATACAAGTCAGTTATTAGGAAAGGTTACAATAGGTTATTTAACCGTATAATTTTTATGAAATTCCCTCCACGCCACTCTCGCTCATTGAAATTCTGTGTCCAATTTCTGGGATCAGGTTCTTTCTGATCTCATGGGAAACAAATTACAATAAAGTAGCTAGCTGCTTCCTTAAATCAAGAGGTAATGAACAGCCTTTCTAATTAGAGGCTCGATGTGAAACATATCATATTTCGCTAACAGCAAAATTCTCCAACTCCTTGAGGCTGTATGCCATTCAGGCACAAAACTCAGACTCTCAGGCTACCCCTCAGGCGATCCCATTATAATCCAGTGCTGGAAACATGACTGTCATGTATTTCAGGTCTTAGTCAGAAAGTGGACTTGCAAAGCGGATCGCTTTCCAACATTGGAGCAGAACCGCTCATGCTCTCGAAACACTGTAAATAGTCCTGGCTTCCTAAATGTGTCACTAGTCCTACCGAGCTGCAATTTGTCCCTGCAAGCCTTCACCGCTGAGCCGACGCTGACCGTGAGAAATGGCCCCTGGCAGAAACAGTACCGTTCATAATGAGATGGTGAAGAGGAAACACAGACCAAACAGAGGCTCTTCAGCAGCCTCCAGACTTTTGAGAGGAACAGTCCACCAATTAGGGCAACAGTCTGCAGGTACCAGTGTCCGTGTCGTAACTTTGGCGTAATGGCGGTTGTCTCTATTAGCATGACAGCATGTCAAACAACCTCTTCCTGTGCAAGGAGTCTTATCTTAATTGGCCCTTTCGCTGCGGATTGTCTGAGCGGCGAGGTACAGTGGCCGTTAGGGCTCTGCTTCTTGTCCGTCCGAGCCACCACACACCAATATTTCATGTCAGCCCGCCAAAATGAGCAGGCATATTTCATCAGATACAATGAGCAGGAAATTAGCAGTGAGGGCCATTTATTTTGCCGTTATGTGGGTCCTGAATCAATCACGAAAGCACACTGCTTCCTCCTTTACTCGTGTCAGCATCCTGACTTCAGGACACAATCCAGCTGCCTACTGTAATACATTTGTATACAGTGAGTTTGAGGACTTCATTACCTCCACCATGGAGGTTATGTTTTTGGTTAGGTTTGTGTGATTGTTAGCAGGATTACGTAATAAGTTATCAGCGGATTTGCGTAAAATTTCTACCAGAGGTGGGACGTTGGATAATAAAGACTCCGTTAAATTTCAGAGAGGATTTAAATAAAACTTCTGGATTCAGGAATTTTTAAAAGATTACTTAATGTCGTGTTTTTTTGACATTTTGCGTGATATAGGGGCGACACTGTGGTTTACTGGTTACCACGTTCGCTTGTTTCTATGTGGAATGTGGAATTTGCATGTTCTCTTGTTCTCTCTGTGCTTGCGTAGGTTTCCTCCAGGTAATCCAGTTTCCTACAACAGTCCAAAGACATGCACATGAAGCTAACTAGCTACACTAACCCTAGGTGTGAGTGTGTTGGCCGTGCAATGGACTGGCGAGCTGTTTACGGTGTACCCCGCCTTCACCCAGACTCGGCTGAGATAGGCTCCAGCCTCCCTGCCACCCTAATAGGATTAAGCAGTTTAGCAAATGAATGAATGAATGCGGGATTGCTAGGCTTGGTGGAGGTTTGTGCTCTCCGAGTGATCTTTTAGCTTGTTTGGTTTGGATAAATGTTTCAAGCATGTGTCTTTAATAAAATGAGCACTTAATAAAATTACCCTTGCCTTTTTGTTAATGTACTAGCCCCCTTGATAGTTTTTTTTTTTATCTTCTGCAAAGTAATGCAAAGGTAAATGTAAATATTAAAGCATTAAACATAAAACAGAGGTCTACTCTCACGTCTTTCTTTCCTTGGTGGAGGTTTCACAGTTTGTGGAGCCAGTCTGTGATCCAAATGAAGCCCTGACACTATCTCCTCCTCCTCCTACCTCCACATCAGACTCATAATACTGTATTCATGCTCCCTCTTTTTTTATAGTAATCTTTTCTTTCCTCTGGCCATTTTTCAAATCACTTCCTTTGTTTACTCATGAATATTTTTTGACTCATTCCCAGACTGGGGTTGGAAGGTAAGGACAGCTGTGCCTACAATCTCCTCTCTTCTCCTTACTCTCTCTGGGCACTTTTATTTATTTATTTTTTTCAGCAGGAAGGCCCTGTATTTCATCATAGGCTAATCTAACCTTTGAGGTGTACTCCAGCCTGCCTGAGTGCCTAAAATAGGTTGCCTAAGCAGGGCTTAGCATGGCAGAGCGAGCCGGCCCCAGGCCCAGGAGACACCAAGTGGCAGTAATTGCTAGTTATGGCTCCAAGGGTTCCATAAACGAGGAACAAAGCTAGCCCACCTATTGTCACATTTAGGACAGCTGTTCTGCCAGCATCGCTCGCTAGTGCCAGTGATAGCGCGCAAAGAGGCTTCGTTAGCTCCTTGATATCCTAATTACTCCCAAAAAATGGTCACCTGAACATCCTGATGCCCTTCACTTCTCTCTCTCTCTTTCTCTCTCTTTCCCTTTATCCCCTCTCATCCCTTGCTTTTTACCTCTTTTTTTGCATTACTGCACTCTCTATGTTTGCAAAAAATAGGAGTAATAATAATAATAGTCATCTAAAAAAAAAGTACCCTGTGCATTAGACTAATCTGTCATCCATTTCAATTTTTCCCTCTCTCTCTCTTTTCCTCTCACTCTTTCTTTTTTGCGAGAAAAAGAGCTGGAGTTGGTACGTAATGAAAAGGCCTAAATGACAGAAGCCTGACAGTCGGATTGGCTGGTAAACGACTCCAAAGTGGCTTGCCTGCGGAGCGGCCCTGGAAGAAGCTCCCAGAAGAGCTGATTAATTCCAGTCGCAGCGGCTGCCCGGGTTCGTAGAGGAGCCTATTACCATCGCCGATCTAATCAGGGCCTGCGCAAACTTTCCAGGCCCTCACTCCCTTCTTCCCATCCATCCAGGGACTTTAAATACGGTGGAGGTGAGGCCAGGTCAGGAGTTTGGGGAGGAGGGTGTGCAGGATTTTCTTCTCTCTCTCTTTTTTTTAGATGGTTCGGAGCTCGCTAAGAAATCCTCTTTGCTGCCCTTTTTTTGCTGGGAGGAGATTGGAGGCGAGGCTTTGATTGTGACAGACCTTCACGCACAGCGCCGGAGTGTGTGACCAGATAGAAGTGTGTCAGAGTGTCTAATCCCAGCGGTTTTCACTCCAAGCTCTGGCGAAGTGTGTCAGGGAACTCTACGCTGCTATCCAGTGTCAGGGTATTACAAGGCAAAGCATGATGACATCTGGCTCTAGAAAAGATGTCAGTGTGGGCTGTTTACCTTGTAAATGTAGGTTACAGTGTTATGCAGTGTGACACAATGCATCTGTATTCAAATCTGGAAGAAACCCAAATGAGTGTGGCTTAAACGGGAAGTTATTATTTAATAGTGAGATGTGTGAGACAGGGCAGCATGCTGGTGTAGTGGTTAGCATGTTCATCCCACAGCAAGAAGGTCCTGGGTTCAAGTCCCTGGCTGTGTGGAGTTTGCATGTTCTCCCCGTGCATGTGTAGGTTTCCTCTGGCTACTCTGGTTTCCTTCAACAGTCCAAATACATGTGTATTATGTTAATTGGCTGTTCTTAATTGCCCCGTGAATAATTGTGTATATATGTGTGTGTTGGCCCTGTGACGGTCTAGCTATCTATTCAGGGAGTACCCTGCCTTCACCCAGTGTCGGCTGAGATAGGCTCCAGCCTCTCCGTGACCCTGATAGGATAAAACTCATTTGGCAAATGAGTGAGT
>JBCNYH010000021.1:8232597-8237597 GCA_039654325.1 Tandanus tandanus
GGGAGACATACGATATATATATATATATATATATATATATATATATATATATATATATAAATCTCAGCTGACACCTAAACAGCTTGCCAGACCATTGCAAGGCCAACACACACAACCATTCACACACATTTCCACACCTAGGGGGCAGCCAGTTAGCCTAATGTGCACGTCTTTGGACTGTCGGAGGAAACCGGAGTACCCAGAGAAAACCCATGCAAGAACAGGGAGAACATGCAAACTCCATACAGAAATACGGACCTTCTGACTGTGAGGCAGATGTACTAACCATTACACCACCGTGCCACCCAATGTTATAACCATAAAGCACTAATTGGTCCTCTTTATACTTTGCTATCATAAAGTTGTATTTGTCTTGCCATGACTTTGTAAGAAATCGAAGGACACTCTGTCCAGTGTTTCTGGGTGCCCCGTCCAGCGATTGCTTAAATATTGTCTCCTCCGGAGCAAGAGGAGAGGAAAAGAGGGCAACTCTCTTGGTAGCCAGATGAAAGAGGAATACTAAATACTATTCCTGCTGTCCGTGATTCTCTCTCTCTCACTCTCTCATTCTTTTTCTGTTGTTCCATTTTCTCTCATTGCCACCTCTCTCTAAAGCTACACACGACGACGCATGCAAAGCGTCTTCATTCTACAACAAAGTATGCAGGCTGCATCCTCACTTAATTGGGACGCATGTAAAAAAAATCTATGTGGAAAAAAGTGACCTTTAACGCCTTACTTTGAAGGTAAACACTTTTTAAGGTTCTACAGCCTGAAGCACAAGCGCTCAAACAATCATGCGCTGTCTGCAAGCACCACCACTCGCAGTTAAAGGGGTGACGCGGCAGATAATTGAAATTTGTTTGCTATTATGGGAGTACAATAAACACAATCTTCCTTTTCTTTCATTAATATCTCGGCAGCCCGTGAGGAACGACCCCCACGCTGCTTTTTACAAGCCGAGACAAGGCAGCCGCAGTTGTTATAGCGTGGGGAGTTAATGTAGCTTGAACAGGGCTCCTAATTGTCCCTGTCTCTGTCATATTTGTCTACTCTGCTGGGCCTAAATACCAGAGCGATTAATTACCACTGGGCAGGTATGCTGGGACTCTTCACTTGGGAATGTGTGTGTGTGTGTGTGTGTGTGTGTGTGTGTGTGTGTGTGTGTGTGTGTGTGTGTATGCACAAGTATGTGTGTGAATGGCGTGTTGCACAAAAATATGGCAAACTGTTTACAGATAACTCGACACATGTGTGTCTAAGCTAAAACAACATTTCAGAATTCAGCTGTTAGCGCTGACTTTTACATTACTTACAGATCATCAGTAATTACGCTATTCCTGTTTTATTTGTGTTGCTGCTGTGCTTCAGCTTGGTCTTTTTTGTCCACTTACTCATTTGCCAAATCATTTAATCCTACTATTAGGATCACGGGTAGGCTGGAGTCTCAGCTGAGACTGGGCAAAGGCGCGGTACACCCTAAATAGCTCTCCAGACCATAGTGGAGCTCGCTTTCATGAGGTGCCATAGCACGTACCTTGGGCGACATGACTTCAGTTTCGAGCTGTGCCCCATGTTGTTCTTGGGTCTGCGGGCAGTCGAAATATTTTCCTTTGCCTTCCTCTGTTTTTTTTTATTTATTTATTTTTTTTTAATAACAGAGTGAATATTAGGTTGAAGTGTAGAATGTCTTGGTGGTTATATCCTTATGCTTAGGTCACATGATTTTTTTCAAGAGTAGGCGCCATTTTCTATGTATAATTTAACAATATGATGATGTGTCCTATTCTACTGATTTAAGGATTAAAATTTCAAACTTGATTGAGTTCTTTATATTCAGGGTATTTTAACCTTTTGAGACCAACTACAATGTGTGTATGTCCTTGTACGGTTCTCATATGAGGGCCATTGGGTGCTACTCGTTTAGCTAACTTCTTCCTGTTTGAAGATGTTGATCAAGTTTAATAGTTAACAGGGGGTAAGGAAGAGAAGCGGTGCAGAGAAATGACAAGACACACAACATTGGGGTTCGGGTCTTAGAAGGCTTTTATTAAGAACAGTAACATTTTTACCAGTACCAGATTGATTTTTGACAATATATTTACTTATTTTTTATTTGTTTTACATATATACACATCAGAGGTGTCTGCCAACTCTTCACGTCTAAGTAGGTGAAAGAACCCAGCATATTTAACCAGGTAGCAAAAGCCTAATTTCACAAAAGAAGGGCAAACAATACAAGCTAACTAGTAATACCTGCTGTTGTGTTGAACTTCACAATTATATTTTGGAATGGATGAGAACCAGAGTCTACTATCTCAGTATTTGGTTAAAAATAGGTAGGGTACAGTGTAAATCAGGGGTACTGTGTCCGACCAGTGAGGAATTGCAAACTGCAATTACTGACCCATAACCTTTCTGATATTATCAGACTCCACATGGAATTAACTTAGATCAATTTTCCTCGATTTAGAAGTTACGGTTTTCAACTGTTTACTTTCATAAAGACAAGAGTTTGATAGTTTTATATACGTTTTTCTGTTTGATAGTGTTCTCAAACGTGCATTTTGCTGCTGATGCACAGAAACTTGATCAAAATAAACATTTCATACTTTTCAATATGTTGTTGGCATGTATTCATTACAGTTTAGATATTATTCATAATCATTCTTAAGAAACAGTGATAATATTTTATGATCTGACTTATAATCTTTATAGTAACTTCCAAAAAATTACAGATACAGTGGAACCTTGGTTTTCGAACAACTCCCTTTTCGAACAAATCGGTTCACGAACAAAACTTCGGAGCCATAATTGCACTCGGTTGCAGCACAAATGCTCGGTTGTCGTACAATATTTTCAGAAACAGCCAGCTGCGGGTGCGTCAGTCTCGTCACAGAGCGCTTGCTAACAGAACACCCACTCTGAACTTTTCTCATATTTTAGCGATATTTTTTGTGTTGTGTATCATTCATTCATTTATTCATTCATTCATTTTCTAAGCCACTTAATCCGAATTAGGGTCACGGGATGCTGGTGCCCATCTCAGCCGACTCTGGGTGATGGCAGGGTACACCCTGAAAAGCTCGCCAGAGTGTCGCAGGGCCAACACACATAAACCATTCACACTTACACCTAGGGGTGATTTGGAGCAGCCAATCATCCTACTGTGCATGTTTTTGTACTGTGGGAGGAAACCGAAGTACCCGGAGGTAACCCACGCAAGCACGGGTTGAACACGTGAACAGGCGAACACGTGAACACTTTGTGGGGAGGCTGGAGCCTATCTCAGCCGACACTGAACAAAAGAAGGGTACATCATGAACAGCTCATCAGTCCATCGCAGGGCAACACACACCCACACACATTCACACCTAGGGGCAATTTGGAACAGCCAATTAGCCTAATATGGACTGTGGGTGGAAACTGGAGTACCCAGAGGAAACCCAAGCAAGCACAAGGAGAACATGCAAACCCCACACAGCAAGGCCAGGACTCAAACCAGGACCTTCTTGCTGGTAGGTACAAGTGCTAACCACTACACCACTGTGCTGCCCATAAGCATAATTCGGCAAAATAATTGTGATATATTGGTAAGTTGGTTGAATGAAGGCCAGTTTTTTTCCCCACTGGCACTTAGTTGCTATTTTTGCGGTCAGGAATCAACCCATCTGTGTTGATGTTGGTAAAAGCGGTGCAACAGGGAGTGTGACATTCGATGTATGCCAGCAATGTGGTATTTTAGAACCCACTTTAGGGCAAAGCTATATTTACATTAGCACCAATGAGGACTGTGCTTTTAGTGCAGACACAACATGGAAGTCTTTCTTGAAAACCAATGGAGCAAAAATTAGTCGACACGTATTTCTGATTCTGCACAAAGTCGATTGCGTCCTAATGTTTTAGCTTAGCATAGCTACCAAGTATCACAGTGGGGCAGTACACAGCCAATGAATATGTTATCCCACAAACCACTAGTAAGGTGTTAGCATTGCAGTTAGCAAATCCTGGGGCATGGGAGAACCTGGAGCCAAAAACTGGACTTCTCCTCTAGTCTAGTAATTTCATTTTTTAATGTATTTCATCACACAACCCAGCCAGTTAGCTCACACAGGCCAGTGTGCTCTTAAGGCCAGCCCCAAGTCTGGGTAAATTAAATGGGTTGCATCAGGAATGGCAACATCCTAAAATCTTTGCCAAATCAAGCATGTGGATTCAATCTTTTAAGGATGATCCGCTGTGGCGACCCCTAACAGGAACAGCCAAAAAAGTTGTATTGCATCACACATTTTTGAACCAGATTATGTAAAGTAGACCCTTGTATGTTCACTTGTGGAAGAATGGTGGCGTAGTGGTTATCACAAAAAATAAGGTCCTGGGTTCGAGTCCTGGGGTCGGTGAGGGTATTTCTGTATGGAGTTTGCATGTTCTCCCTGTGCTTATGTGGGTTTTCATATGGTAAAAGACATGCACATTAGGCTAACTGGCTGGTTATAGTATGAATGGTTGTGTGTTGTCCTGCGATAGACTGGTGAGCTGCTTAGGGTGTACCCCTCCTTCGCCCAGAGTTGGCTGAGATAGGCTTCAGCTTCCACGCTACCTTAAATGATGAAGCAGTTCAGCAAATGAATGAATGAATGAAGGAATGAAGGAATTGTGATGACTCTATGAATATCAGGGTCTTGGGAAGGCTGGTGCCTATATCAGCCGACACTGGGCTTAGACATGGTGCACCCTGGACAGCTATTTGTAAAATTATTAACAATTAAATAACAAGAAAATGCTAAAGAAGCCATCAGCAGTGAAGCGACTCACCAGCCTGCACTCCACATATCTCTAGTTTATAGAAGTGAAGCAAGCCATTAGAATCTGTTCGGAGTTTGCCAAAAGACAAGTGGGAGACTTAGTAAACATTTGGAAATGGTTCTCTAGTCTACAATGACTAAAATCATAGTTCTTGGCCTTGGCACAAAGTGCAGTGGGAGTGTGGGCGAAAAACC
>JBCNYH010000021.1:8242597-8255541 GCA_039654325.1 Tandanus tandanus
TGCTGTTAATAGTAGCTAGCTAGTTAACAGAATTTAACAGTAACAAGCTTACGAAAATGTACAGTAGTTCCATAGAAGTCTAAAGTATACTTAGGTTGTTTTGCTGCTAATAGTAGTAGAATAACTAGCTAATTAATTGAAATGTACAGTACAATACAGTACAATAATCTTATTTGACTCTGCAGCAACTAGCGTACTAAAATTTATAATAAACACCATAACATGATATACAGTAACTAGAACACACAAATCTACAGTAGCTATCTTACATAAAACCATAGTAACAAGCTTCCTGAAATCTACTTTAACTAGCATACTGAAATCTATAGTAATTAATTAACTTAAACATATAGCTGAAAGCTACAGAAATTAGCTAACTGAAATTTACAATAACTACTAGACTGAAATCTATAGTAACTAATTAACTAAAATATACAGCAAATCCTACACTGAAAGCTACAGAACTTAGCTAACAGAGATTTACAATTATTTAATTACAATTATTTAATAAAAATTTATTAACCACTAAACTGAAATCTATAGTCAGTAAATGGAATCTATAGTTACTAGTGCATAAAAATCTAAAGCAAATTGCTAGCTGAAATCTATAGAAACTAGCTTACTGAAATGTATAGTAAGCTGCTTACCATTTTTTAAAATAACTAACTAACTAATAGATACATTAATTTATCTCATCTCATTTTTGTGAACCACTTTTTTTAACCACCTTTATTAGGGTCACAGGAAACCTGGGGCCCAACGCAGCCGAATCCGGCGAAGGTGGTGTATACCCTGAACACCACTTCACACCACCACAGGGCAAGGCTACACTAATTAGCTTACTAAAATATATAGCAACAAGCTAACTAACATCTGCACTCATTAACTAACTGCAATATATACTAGCTAGCTAAGTACTATCTAAACTAACCAGCATACAATAATTTGCAGTAATTCTACAGAAATCAATAATACAAATAATTACATCTAAACCAACTAGCTACCTAAAAAATACAGCAAGTATACATAGCTAACTACAATCTACACTATTAGCTAAATGAAGTGTATGCAGTTACGGCTCTATATTCTGACAGCCAATTGGTCCGACAGTTACAGCCGATTGGTCCAACTGCCCTAACCCTAACTCCAGCCCTAACCCTAACTGAAGTCTCACTCTCTACACTAAATAACTAATTAAAATGTAAAATAACTAGCATATTGGCATCTACACTAATTCTACAGAAAAAAAATAACAGCATAGTAAACCTAATAGCAAACTGATATCTACAGCATATAGCTAACTACAATCTAAACTATTAGCTAATAGAAAATCTATGCTTAATAGCTAATGTCTCCACTTACTAATTAACTGAAATCTATAATAACTAGCATACTGGAACTTATATTAATTCTACATAATTTTAAGAATAAACCAACTAGATAACTGAACTCGCTAAGCAATGTCTATGCTAATTAGCTACCTGAGATCTACAGTGACCAGCTAGCTAAAGTAAAAACTAATTGCCTAACTGAAATCTGTAGTAACTAGCATACATTGATCTACAATAATTCTATTAAAATCAACAACTGATTTGATGGTCTGGTGAGCTGTCCAGGGTGTACTCCACCTTCGCACAGAGTTGGCTGAGATAGGCACCGGTCCCTCAGTTACTCGTTTGGTAAACCGCTTAGTCCTACTAGGGTCACGGAGGGACCGGTGCCTATCTCAGCCAACTCTGTGCAAAGGTGGAGTACACCCTGGACAGCTCACCAGACCATTGCAGGGCAAAACACCACCCATTCACACTCACACCTAGGGTCAATTTGAGATTGCCAACTAGCCTAACGATCATGCCTTTGGACTGTGGGAGGAAACCAGAGTACCCAGAGGAAATTCATGCAAGCACAGGGAGAACATCTAAATTATTATTATTTTTAAAGCAGCAGTAGTAGTATGATTGTACTCTACCTGATGTTATATTGATAGTATGAATATACAAAATAATTGTTCTATAATTCTTACTTCAGTGGTATCTTTCTTTGAAATATTGTGCTTTGCCTGAACATACACAAACAGCCATGTTGCTCATACTGCTTTGCTTATACTGTCATATTATTTAATAATTGCCTGGATCCATTCATTTTTAAAGGCCACTTCTGACCAATTAGTTAACAGGGGCCTGAACCCCTTTCCTCTTCACATACCTGTTTACCACACATCAGCTTCCTTTTATAGACTGTAAAATGATTTCAAGTTCTCTAGGTGTGCATCCATGTGGTCTTAAACATTGTCGTAAGACAACTTGGCCCCAGAGCAGGGCTAAACGCTAGGAGACCGATTCAGGTAGAGCTAGCATTGGTAATTCGTGCCAAGTGCCGCCATAAACAGTGCATTCACACACAGTTCCTTGCCTTTTTAATGGAAGAAGGCCAAGAAGTACAGGGATTCTGTCCCAAACTACACACTGCAAAGCCAGCATCGTAACCATCAGCTTTCCTTCTGTCTCAGATTTATCACCGTTCCCAGTATGAGTCTAGGAATATTTTTATGCAGTAAGCAGTAATACAATTCATTGCTATTAGTATAAAGATATTTTTTGACATGTGCAGTGCTGTTACTGTAGGTGTTGCACAAGCACTGCTAGATATTCTGGTGTATTCGATCAAATATGCTGTGCAGAATTTATATGCACAAGAGGGTCTGGGGGTCTACTGCGCTGAGCATTTATCAAAAACAAAACAATTTTATTCACTTGATGCTTGTTATTCTGGCACTTTCCTAAAAAGGTGATAGTCATTCTGGCTGCAAGGTTTGTACTAAAGGTCCAATTCTTCTGTTATTCTTAGTTAACAATTATGCATGGAGGATGATTATGAGGTGGATGTTGCTAAATAGTCCCAGAGACGGAACGTTGCTAGGCAAAACCCTATCCTTATTGCACGAAAAGCAATAACATTAGGAATCAAACTTTTTCAAGAATTAGACATTTTTTCCCCCACCAACCATAACCTTATCGACCTGTTTCGAGGAGCAGGCCTCAGGGCAGAAGGCATCATATGCAACTCAGGGGTTAGACTGCCTTTTATCCTAACTGGTTACCAAAAAAATAACTGAAATTACTTTTTCTAATAATTTTTTGGCTGATTTATTGATTTTAAAAGGTAATTGTTAAATATCTTACCACTCTGCACACTACACTACCCAGCATGCTCCAAGTTCAAGTGTGGGAATCAGGATGGAGTAGTAGTTAGCACACCTGCATCACAGCAAGAAGGTCCTGGGTTCGAGTCCGGGGCTCGGCAAGGTCGTTTCTGTGTGGAGTTTGCAAGCTCTGACCGTGCTTGTGTGGGTTTCCTTCAGGTACTCTGGTTTCCTCCCACAGTCCAAAAGCATGCACGTTAGGCTAATTGGTTGTTCCAAAATGCCCCAGTGTGTTGGCCCTGCGATGGACTGGCGAACTGTTCAGGGTGTTCCCCACCTTTAAGTACAAGTTGGAAAGTATTGCCTGTGTTTTTGCCAGTGTTTTGCTTTCAGTCCTTGCTAATTCATGTATGTTCTCTGCCTGCCTTCTTGTTTATGACTCTCTGCCTCGTTTCTGATATTGATCTCCTGTGTATGAACTTTTCCTGTTTAACTTTATACGATTCTGCCTTGCCTACTCTGTGTTGGTCGTCTGATCACCTGACCTCTGCTAGCTTACTGTTCATGAGCTTGGACTGTGTGTATAATCTATGCAACTCCATTAATGAAAAGCAACATATCTGCTGCACCGTGGCGTTACAGTGATAATAATGATGCTTTGCTGACTTGAATGACTTGCTTTAATTGACCTTGACAAACTGTGAATGTCCGTCATTTTAATTCTAGCATTACCCACTACAGTACGAATAATGTTATTTTTATTTATTTTGATAGCGGTCTGATCAGATTGCACCATTTGATGATCATCTGGGAGGAGATGTTTGTTGAGCATTAACGGACAGTGTCTCCACTGACCGTAATTTGTAACAGGAAAGTCAGAATAGAGAAAACTCAAATATTGTGTTTTTTTAATAAATAAAGAAAAAACGAGAGGATGATGATAGGATTGCTTTTTTAGCTGCTATAATGTAAGCGATAACAGGAGCCAGTTTGTTTCAGGTTGAACTTGCGAACTCGTTATGAATTTGCCAAAAAGAGAGGCTGAAGCCTATCACAGCTGACTCTGGATGAAGGATGAAAGGATGAAATACACCCTGAACAGCTCGTCCGACAATCTCAGAATACACACAAACATTCAAACTCACATTCAGGAGCAATTTGGAACAGCCAGTTAGCCTAAAGTTCATGTCTTTGGACTGTCAAAGGAAACCAGAGTACCCAGAGAAAACCCGTACAAGCACGAGCAGAACATGCAACTTGACACAGAAACGCTCTTGCTCAGCCCTGGACCTTCTTGCTCTGACGCGGACGTGCTAACCATTGCACCACCGCGCCACCCTGCAGTGAAAAATGGTGTTTAAAAATTATTGTTGGTGAAGTAAAGTCTTAGATGTTTGGACTATCCTGTACTAGGAATCGAAAACACTGTCAGGTCAGATGTAACAACCATTATACTTTTGGCTGGACATACAAATTGCGCTGCCATATCTCACCTAAACAGACTGTAGGGCAAATGCATCAGGAACCCTTATAGCAAAAGGTGCCATTATGCAACATTCCTCAATCAATCGAGATGTTAACTTCAATTACAGGCCTCCGGAGCATTGTGGACGTCCAGCCCAGCCTCGCCAGCCTCCAGACGAGGGGCGAAAATTAAAAACCAACTTGATGGGCTAGAAATTGGCCTCCTCTCTGTGTGTCATAACCATTTCACCTCTGCAAATCACTACCTTGGCCACCCTGGAATATCTCAACTGATTTCCTGGACTGTCAAAAAAAAGTGGGCCAGGGCGTTATTTTGCCTCTTGTCACTAGCCACTGTGATTATGGTGATGTGAACAGCTCGTTAATGTGTTTGTGTGAGCTCTTGGACGCAGCGTTTGACTGACACCCAATCTACATGAGCCAGGATTGCTTTCTTCATCTCCTCCTCATGTGGTTAAGGGAACAAGGGCTAGGAGTGATGGCATCGTCAGACATCTTTGATTGATCCGCCATTAACGTTTACTCCGATGGATGGGATGTCTTGATGTGTGGCTTTTTCGGAGTACTGCGATGGTCAGAGGGAAAAAAAATGGGAGGAAAAAAAGAGAGAGAGGAGTGAGAGGGAAAAGAAAAGAGTGTCTAGGTCCCTCGGTAGGTGGTGAAGCAGGTTTCAAAGTGACACCACAGAGCTATTTAAAACTTGCGGTGCTATTTGTACAGCGAAGGTGCCTAGGCTCACTGAGTCTGCCTTCGAGCATGAAATCACACACATACGCAGAAGCCCTGAGCAGACACACACACACACACACACACACACACACACACACACACACTAGCTTCAGTGTATGAGGCACAGTGTGTCCTTACAGGGCCTGAGACTGCCTCGAACCCCCCGCCCCCCACCAGCCGGCAGCATCAGATTAGGAACTGTGTTTTTATTGGACCACAGGAAGTGGTGGTCTGGCACAACCACGCTGTGGAGACTCACACAAGTGTACGTGTGTCCCCATGTGTGCGTGTGTGTGTGTGTGTCCCACCTCACTGATTCATTTTAAAGAAAGACTACCACCAGTGCCTCCCTAACAGTAGCGTACATGCAGCAAATTTGCATTCTGTACGCGTTCTTTCAGGTTCAATAGCAAAAAAATGGATTTGTAAAAAGTTTAACCTACGGACTGGGGTGAGGGGATGGGGGCGGTCTTGCTCTTAGACTTCCACGTGTTACAAATTCATTGTAATAATAGGCATAATGAAAAATTACGCTGCTTGCGATAATATTGCGCAATCCCAATTTCCTTTGAATACGCTTAAATTACTGACAGCGGTGTACGGATTAATGGAGCCGGCAGCACCGAGAACGAGCAGTTAGATTTGCTAATTGTGCGCTCAGACCACTCAGCTCTATTTAAAAGGCCACTTTCAAAAGGGAGTATAATCAATATCCCACTGGTGGAGTGCAGCCGTGATCAATTTTACTCTATCGACAATGTTTCATTGTTATGCTTTTCAGCGTATGGGCGCGAGGGACGTTTGTTCGAGCTCTAGCTGTGTTTATTGTGAATTCTGTGTGTCTGTGTAGGCAAGCCAGCGTGTTGTGTGTTTTGGGTAAACACTGCCAGGCCTGCTGCGGGTCTTTTGCCACATCTCTGCTGTGAGGAGAGCCTGGTACCTGGCATGGGGTCCCTGATTACCCTTATTAGAGCTGAGGCAGTGGGCTGGCATCCAAGGGCCGTCACCAGGGCACGATCAGCTCTGCTCTGTTCTCCTCAGGCCGTGGGTACAGATCGTGGGAGCGGACATAGAGAGCAAGCATATGTCTTCTCGCTGCCTCTCACTCTAGGGGTGATTGCTGTGGCAGTTGGTGACAATTTAACCAATTGATGTGTTTTCTCTCTGTCCTCCTGTGGATGCAAATCCCCCCAGAATCCTTGCCATTTTTTCTGCTCCCAGGGTTCACCTTGCTTTTGTGCTTTTTTTTAATTGAGATATTTGAGTTGATGATGGATATAAAATGTGCATGACAGGGTGCACGTCTGTCAACCTGGAGATTGCAGGGTTGAATCCAGGTTGATGCTGCAGCCATCCGCGATCAGGAGTCCATGGAAGCTAATTGGCCGAGCTCTCATGTGAGAGAGGGATGGCATATGCTCACCTCCCTGTCACTCACATTGATCACCTGCCAATCATGGGTGCCTGAGAGCTCATCCTCACAAAATGGACATGTGTGTGTTAGGCCACACCCAAATTTGTAAAAATGCAGGTGGCAGCATCGCGTGTCACGGAGGGGGCATGTGCATGCTTACACCTCTGATTGGCTTGTATGTAATAGGGAGACAACACTCAGTGCATTATATTTCATTATATTGCATTTATATTTGCATTTATATTTCAGTTTATATATATTTTTTGTATCCTATATTTTATTTTATATTCTATTTTATTCTATATATTTTCTTCATTTTCTATTTTTGCATTTTTATATTTATATTGACCTTTAACTATAAAATCCTTTAATAGTTTTAGTCATAGTTATTGTTCTTTTCTTCTTGTTACTTTGATAGATTATTCTTCACATTTTAGGACAGTCGTACTAAGCATTTCACTACATACTGTATGATTTTGTATGTGACAAATAAATTTGAATTTGAATTTGAATTTGAAGTGGGTGGGAATTGGATATTGGGAATTGAATAAATTGAGAAGAAAAATGGGAAAAAGATGTAAATAAAGACCTGTATCAAAACTCTGTCTCGTACCACACTTCCCAACATGGACCTCACTGATCTCAGTCACCTAACTACTGACACTCCCATCACATGACGCTGTCCATGCCCTGCATGCCTGGTTCCCATTTCACCTATTAGCTACTCTATATAAGTACTCTGCACATGCTCATTGCAAAGTGTTGCTCCTGTGTGCATATGAGGAGTCCACTTGCAAAACCTGCTAAGTCAAGTTGGTCAGTTTTTAAGAAAAATCAGATATTTATAAGCATAGAAATTATCTTATCTTAGTTTCGTTTCTTCTGCTACAATTTATAACATGTGTTAGCAGGTTTTGAAAGCGGTGCTATCAGTGCGACATGCGCAGGTGCCTGAAAAAATGAATTTTTTTTTTTTTTTTTTTTTACAAAACTTGACTTAGCAGGTTTTGCAAGTGGACTCCTCATATCAAGCCTTTATTTTTTGTGTTTTCTCTCAGTGTTTTGATGTTTGACTGCTTTGCCTATGACATTCTGTTTGCTTGATTGACTGAACTCTCCCTGGTTCTTTTTATCCATTGTATCTGCAATTGCATCTGCTTTCATCCCTGCCGTGAAACAGCATGACAGGTTGTTCTGGCGCCCAAGTGGTGGAATGATCTTCCCCAAGATGTCCAGACAGCTGAGCCATTGGGTGTCGTCAAATGACGAATAAAGACCTACCTCTTTTAGAAGCACTTGAATTAGCACTTTTAGAAGTTATTCTTGAATTTCTTTATTTACTTGTTTAAATAATGTTACCTGGCAGTAGGGAACCAGGATCAGAATGTCACTGATGGAGGATTACAAAGCACTTCTGTAAAGGTAGATTTAAAAATGTGCTTAGCCCAAAGGTGAAAAATATAAACCACAAGGGTCCAGATGCTCCCACCAAATGGACCATTTCATAATATGCCAATATAAAACAAGCATTCCAAGTTTGAAAGCCCAAGCTTCAGCGCGTGGCAAGTAAATGTCCGGAAACTAAAGCGTGACGAACAGACAGACAGACGGTCCCCATTGCTATAGCTCCAGAGCCACTGTGGGTGGGAGCTAAATATATATAAATATATATATATATATATATAGTTTATATATTCATTCCTAAATATAAATTCGTTTGAGTATGACATCTGGGGGCAATTTGGTACCTCCAATTAGTCTAATGTGCATGTCTTTGGACTGTGGGAGGAAACCGGAGTACATGGAGGAAACCGACAGAAGCATGGCAAGAATATGCAAAGTTCACACAGAAAAGACTGAGCCAGGCCTGCGACCCAGGACCTTCTTGCTGTGAGGCAGATGTGCTAACCACTACTCCACTGTGCTGCCAAGTATTATTTAAATATTTATAAATATTTATTCCACTAAAAGTTATGAATACGCTGATTACCTTTCGTGTGAGCTACACGGAAGGTACTGTGACACGCTGATTTTCGTTCCACAGGAAATTGTGTGGAAAAGTGCACCCAAGTTATTACCTTTCGTGTGAGCTATATATTGTTCATGTTATTATTACTAGGTATTTGAGAAATTACGGAAATTGCACTAAAGTAAAGTAATATTACGATGGTAATTACATTTACATAGGAACTCTCCAATAGGTCTAATGCTGGATCTAACTAGATAATTATAAGTTCAACTTTGTCTTCGTCAGGCGTGTGCTCGCTCCACCAGTCATTTTCTAAAATCAACAATAATGACTAGAAAATTCCTGCAGAAATGTTTAATGTTTGCCTGCAACGTGGTGCGTATTTTGTAAAAATAGGTATGATAACAATGATCCAGTTCAATAAAGTCCAAAGGCTTGCGACTCGTTTAAGGTTGGAACCGTGTTTCTGTGATAAAGTTTGGCGAAGTGATGGGGCTCCAAAAAAGGCTGAGTTTTTCATTGTTACCCTGGGTGTACACTGGGGCATGATGTCCCCGATCTCCACCATGTGAGATAATCGTGATTAGGGTGTGGGGTCATGTGATCGATTCGTGATGATCTTGAGGGAACTTGGTGGATTCATGATGATCAGGCTGATCGTGAAAAATTATTACGATGTATTACGATTTGACGCAAATCGTGCTAAAATGTGGGAAGCGCGGTAGAGTGCAGTAGAGGTTAGCAGACCTTAACAGAGCAAAACAGACCTTGATGCGCCATCATATGAGATCTTCCTGTACTTGGCAACATGATACCTTAAAGTTTAATTTCTTGGATGCACCCTGCCTCCATTTTATACCCCAATCGTGCTCCAAGCGTGCGCATAAATCATGGAGCTCCGTGCTTTTGTTAAATCGCAGAGATCGTGGACATCGTGCCCCAGTGTAAACCCAGGGACACAAGACGATATTCTATTCACTCCTATGCAGTCTTTGCGATTTTGTTGCCATGGTGACTGAAATCACTACCAAAAGCTATTTCACACTATTTCCAATCGAGCGACTCGTTTTGATATATAACTAGCAAGGGGTCTCTCAACAGTTTGGGCTGCATTAAAATCCAAGAAATTTTTGAAATTCCACGATCAATGATAACTATATCAAAAATAATGAGAAGGGGAACATAAAAATCCTAGCTATGAGAACTATGTATATCTGTATTCGCAGCTTACAGACACCCTTGCAGCTGTGTCTGTGAAACTGGCTCTTTATTTACTCAACATGAATTATTTTAGAACGTTACTGAAAGCATTTTCAGGAACTTTATGTTTTTGTAGAATTGAGGTGTCAAAGTATATTAAAGGCTAAAACACTTTTTCATCCTTCTCGCTGTACCAGAATTTAGCTACAGAGAGATACTGGGGGTTTCCCAGACCGCCACTCATATTTTGTCATTTTTATAGCAGACGCAGTTGCATTCTGTAGAGAAATAAAATAAAATGAAATAAAAGTAGGATAAATCAGACCGTGTTAGGCAAGGACACTTTACCTTCTTTACCTATTTTACACTTTATTAAGGACACTTTACCTATCTTCAGTTCGGAAGGTCATGCGTCCTAAAACGCAGGCAGCTATTGAGGTGCTTTTTATACATTTGCAGTGTTAGAGGAAATATGGACAGGCTTTATTTGTATTATCAGAGTTTGGCACATTATTTGTCAGGCAGTCCAGAAAATCCTGTCTGATGACGTTGTGGAGGACAGCCAAAAAACCCACAAAATTCATCTTCTTCTTCTTCATCTTCTTCCGCTTGTTCCGAGGTCGGGTCGCAGCAGCAGCAGCCTAAGCAGCAGCCTAAGCAGTGAGGTCCAGACGTCCCTCTCCCAGCCACTTCCTTCAGCACTTCCGGAGGGACGTCAAGGAGTTCCCAGACCAGCCGAGAGACATAGTCCCTCCAGTGTGTTCTGGGTCGACCCTGGGGTCTCTTCCCAGTTGGACATGCCTGAAACACCACACCAGGGAGGCGTTTGGGAAGCATTCTAATCAGATGCCCGAGCCACCTCAACTGGCTCCTCTCAACGAGGAGGAGCAGCGGTTCTACTCCGAGCTCCTCCAGGATGACTGAACTCACCCTATCTCTAAGGGAGAGCCCAAATACACAAACCACAAAATTAGGTTTCCAAAATTGCAATTGACTGCCAAACCACAACCACTTACTCCTATAAGTGTTGCAGAGGCTGGAGCCTATCTCAGCCGACACTGGGCGAAGGTGGGGTACACCCTGAACTGCTTGCCAGACTATCACAGGGCAACACGCTCAACAAACCACACTCACACTCATATCCAAGGGTAATTTGGAATAGACAGTTAGTCTAATGTGCATGTCTTTGGACTGTCGGAGGAAAACAGATGGAACCAGAAGGAAATTTCCCAAACATGCAAACCCCACACTTGCCGAGCCCGGGACTCGAAAACAAGCCCTTTATACTGTAAGGTGGATGTGCTAACCACTAAGCCACCAAGTCGCCCTACCTGTAAACATATTGTGATTTAAAAAAAGGGGGGGGGGGGGGGGATAGAAACTTCACCATAATGGTTTCATTTATTTTACAAAGTTGCATATGCCGCCAGCTTGTAGAGATCACTTTAAGTGATAAAGGAGGCTGTTTACCAAATGCAGCTGTAAAAGCATTCAGTTTGAAATTGCTATCTTGCTAGCTTTGCTAACGCACTGAAGGTTGTGCTCTGATCAAGTCCCTGGCTATGTGCCATAGCAACATAGACAAAAGCCTAATAGATTCAGTTGGTATGTGGTTTAAATACCAGCTGTCAAATCATACACACCGCACATGCACCATCACACTTACAAAAGGATTGTTTTATAGTGTTATTAAACAATTGTGAACAATTGTGTCAGAGAACAGCGGCTCTCCAGGTTAAAAAGAAAAGATGTTTGTGTTTGTCAACGTCCTTCAAATAATTTGACTACAGAGATGTAAAGTGGATAAATGGCCATCTTTAATATTTTAATTCATTCATTCATTTATTTTTCGAAGCCACTTAATCCTAATTAGGGTCACCGCCGGGCCATTGCATGGCAACAACCATTTACACCCACTCTCACACCTAGGGGCAATTTGGAACAGCTAATCAGCCTACTGTGCATGTTTTTGAGCTGTGGAAGGAAACCGGAATACCCAGAGAAAGCCCATGCAAACACAGGGAGAACATGCAAACTCCACAGAGAAGCCCCTGATCCTGGGAATTAAACCCGAGACCATCTTGCTGTGACGCGAATATGCTAATCACTGCGCCATCAGGCGTTCGAATTGTAATTTTTTACCTTATCTATACAAAATTAATTTGAGCAATAAAATATACCTTAAAAAAAGCTATTTTATACAGTTACATGTGTCATTTTTTACACCAATAATAGATTACGATTAGCATAAAGACTAGTTCAGGTCGGCTTGCTAAACTGTTGTAACTGACTAGCACTTAGTAGAGTTCTTGTACCACTCACTCACTCACTTACTTATTTGCCAAACCTCTTAATCCTACTAGGGTCACGGGTTGGCCCCGCAATCGTCTGGCTAACTGTTCAGAGTGTACCCTGCCTTCGCCCAGTGTCAGCTACGATAGGCTCCAGCCTTCCTGCGACCCTATTATTATTAAGCAGGTCAGCAAATGAGTGAGTGATGAGATTGTAATACTAGCATAAGGTCTACAACCCAGCTGGATGAAAATTCCTTGAAATCCTCGAAACCTCCTCCACCATTTTACAGCAGCTGAGTGGGCAAAAAAACCTTGTCAGATATGTTTTTACCCCCTCATACTGATGTCTCCATTTGTGGCAAATGTAGCAACATGATTGTATATTGCTTGAGTGTGAAGACCGCCTTCCAGAGAAATTAATAAACTAATTAGTACAGTGATGGCTTGGCACCTTAGTCTTATTTTACACTAATTAGTGATGCATTCTTTATGCATGACTGGGGCAAGCTTTATAAAGGTTATTAATAGAGCTGTATAGATTGTATTAGTAGTTAATTTTCAAATAAATGCCATGCATTACATAGAGTGCCAGGGCTTGTATATTAATTTAAGTGGTATTTTAATTTGGTGTTCAGTAGGCAATTTTATTTAAACCCCCCATCCTACCCCCCAAAAAAGATTATATACATACATATATATATATATATATAT